>PVLC010028778.1:0-22511 GCA_004027655.1 Graphiurus murinus
CCCCCCCCCCCAAAAAAAATGTGAAAGTTGAAAAGCTGCAGAACCTGAACTAGAAAAAAAGCAGAGGACTATAAAAGCTCTCCACACATCCCGCCTGTGTAGTAGAGACTGGAGGCAGCAGTGTCATTTGAGCCAGGCAGAGCCAGAGCTGGTGGCTGCCAGCACTATGACTTCCAGAGACCTCCAGAAAGAAACTGTGGATTGTTGTGAGGCAGATGACTACATTCCATCAGTAAAAGTGGTCAGCATTTTGCTCCATGTTCAACAGGGACCCGACTGGATCCTGACACCTCAGCTGCAACTAAACCCATCTCTTCCAGCAGTGATCCAGAGCAGTGAACAGCACCCATCAGGACTGTATGTTAACAGCCTTTCCAGCAGGAAACAGCCATGCCTGGACACAGGGACTTGCCTGGCAAAGAAATAGATTCATAGGGCTCTGAGACTTTGCTAATCCCTCCTGTGGAGATGGGGGGGGGGGACTACTATCAGACACAGGAGAAACATGAATTAGTTGATAGCCCCTAGAGGCAGGTGAGAGGAAACTGCCATTAGCAGTTTGAAGAGCCCTTGCAGGGTCCCTAGTGATTGCCATGGGACATTGTTCCCTGGTGCCTGGGGAAAATAGTTCAGCCTACTGAGTTGCAGGCTTCAAAAGCAGTGAACATGCACTTGGCTTTGTATGGGCTCGACAAGCACCAGCATATGAGGCCATCAAGGGCCCCAGGAATGTGGTCACCCAGGACAGGGGTGATGTCTCTGGGGCTAAGGAACAGAGCCACCCAAGCTCCCAGCCTGGAAATGTGGAATCTCTCCCTGCCAGACCTTGGGCCTTTGGTGGAGAGTGGCAGCAGCACCATCTGGACCAGACCATGTCAAGAAGCCAGGGATCCTGCAGGGTATCACTTGATCGCAGCCATAAGCTGGAAATTGAATACTCTCTCTGCCAGAAGAGTTTGAACCTGGCAAACATGTATGCTAGTGAATGAAAGTACCTCATGTGACCATCACAAGTAGATCTAGAGGGTGTCCCAGGGGCCATTCAAGCTCAGTGAGTCAGGCCATAAGTTCAGAGCATAGCAATTGCCAGCTTTGCGGTGCCAAAGTCCACAAGTCACAGAGGCCAGAGGTCAACACTCTACAGTATCATGGGCTTACCATCAGCAGAGTAGCAGTGGTCTCTGGGGTACACTAAGTCCCAACCAGCAGGCTGCAGGCTCTAAATAGAACATCACAGTCTTGGGTCCTGCAGAGTTTGGGACAGGAGAGCACAGTGGCCTGTAGCTAATTGGAGACTCCTGTTTGCCTGCACTAAGAACTATATCTAGTTAAAGAGGCTTTCTGGAGGACAAACTCAAAAGTTTGATTATCTGAGTCAGATTATCTGAAGCAAAGATATACCGCCAGCATAGATCGTATTATAAAAGGACAACAAATATACTCAGGACTCACACACAAAGAGGAAGAAGATACCAAGATGACAGAAATATACACTGAGAAATCTGAAAATATGAGAACAAGGAATAGTGAGGAAATAATAAACTCCCACAACTCAACAACCAGAGAGATCACTAATACTGATCTGCAAGAAATGCAGGAAGGAGAATTAGGAATTTTGATCTTCAATATGATGAAAAGCCTCAAAGAAAGTGTACAGGAAACGAAGGAGGAAATTGAAGCTTTAAGAAAGAACCAGAAAGAGGCTTTGAATAAAATGAAGGAATCAATAAATGAATTGAAGACAGCAACAGAAACCAACTCTGGCAGGCTAGACTACATGGAAAACAGTGTATCATTCTTGGAAGACAGTTCATTCAAAACCAAAAGCACAGTAAACATTATACAGAAGACATTACAACAACACAATCTAAACACGGAACAGATATGGGACAATATGAAATGTCCTAACTTATGGTAAAAGGCATTGAAGAAGGTCTAGATGCACAGACCAAGGGTATCAGAAACCTCTTCAGAGAAGTAATTTCAGAGAATATACCAAACATAGAAAAAGACTTGGGCATCCACATGCAGGAGACATACAGGACACCATTAAGACAAGTTCAAAGAAGGACCTGCCAATGCTACATAATAATCAAAATGAGAAGCAGTATAAACAAAAGAATGAGCGATATTCAGGAACAAAACAATAAAAAATACTCCAGACTTCACAACCCAAGTCATCAATGCCAGGATGGACTAGTATGAAGTACTCTAGACCCTGGAAGAAAACAACAACAAATACTAGCAAGGGTGTGGAGAAGAGGGACCCCTAATACATTGTTGGTGGGATTGCAGATTAGAGCAATCACTTTGGAAAACAGTATGGAGAATCCTCAGATGAATGAGAATGAACCTACCATATGATCCAGCAAGAATACTTCTGGGTATCTACCCAAAAGAATGAAAACCAAACTATCAGACCAATGCACATGTATCTATGTTTATAGCTACACAATTCACAATTGCCAAACTTTAGAACCAGCCAATATGTCCATCAACAGATGAATGGATTACAAAACTATGGGTTATGTACACAAAGGAATTTTACTCAGCCATAAAGAAGAACAAAATAATGTCATTTTCAGGGAAATGAATGGAACTGAAAAATATTATGCTAAGTGAGATTAGTCAATCACAAAAAGTAAAAAAAAAACCTATGTTCTCCCTGATATGCAGAAGTTAAGGAGAAAGTGGGCCATAAGAGGGACTCTAGACAAAGAAAGAGAAAACTTAGATGAGTAAAAGAGGTGACTTAACTGAAAGTAATGTGTGGGAGAGGTAAGCACCCTAATGCACATGATGTATCATCAAACTCAATCACTAAACTGAACATGAGTAGAGAAGGGAGAGGGAATGGGGCAGGAATTGGGAAGGGTTAAAAGAGAGATGCATGATATATGCCTCTACCAGCTTTTACCTAACAAAGATATGTATGATTACAGTGCACCAATAAAAAAGGAAAAATAAATCATAAAGAAGAAAAAAAGAAGCAAATTCCAGAACCTGATAAGAGACAAACTCCACCAGGTAGGCAACTAAGCAAAGGAGAAATAATACTATATCAGCTAGAATATAGAAAACACAATTATGGGAAACAAAACTCATATTACAATCATAACACTGAAGGTCAAAAGTCTTAATTCCCAAATTAAAAGACATAGACTGGCAATGTGGATTAAAAAACATAATACAACTATATGTTGCTTGCAAGAAACTCACCTTACTGCTAATGATATCCACTTAGTAAATGTGAAAGGATGGAAAAAGATATACCATGCAAATGGAGAATCAGGCTGAGGTAGCAAGGTTCAGATAGGCCAAAACAATCTTTAAGCGAAAACACATCAGAAGAGATAAAGTGGGACACTTCTTATTAATAAAACGAACAATCCAGCAAGAAGATATAATTATAGAAAACATTTATGTCCCCAATGTGGGTGCACCCATATTTGTAAAACAAACCCTTTAGGACATCAGGTCTCAAATAGACCCAAATACAATACTAGGAGATGTCAACACACCACTCATGCCACTAGATCGATCTTCCAAACAAAAGATGAGTAAAAACTCTTCAGACCTAAAGGATACTATAAACCAAATGGACCTAATACATATGTACAAAATATTTCTACCATAAACAGCTGAAAGCTGGGCGTGGTGGCACACACTTGTAATCCCGGCATTCGGGAGGCTGAGACCAGAGGATCCGGGTTCGCGGCCAGCCTCAGCTACCTAGTAAGGCACTCCGCAACTTAGTGAGACCCGGTTTCAAAATAAAGAATAAAAAATAGGGCTGGGGGTAGAGCTCAGAGGTAGAATGCCCCTGAGTTCAATCCCCAGTACCACAAAAAAATAAATAAATAAAATAAACAGCTGAATACACTTTCTTCTCAGCTGCCCATAGAACTTTCTCCAAAATAGACACATTCTGGGCCACAAAGAAAGCACCAGTAAAGTCAAAAGGTTAAAATAATTCCCTGCATCTTTTCAGATCGCAACAAAATAAAAGTAGAAATAAACAACAGGAACAACAAAAGAAATTTCATAAATACATGAAGACTGACATATATACTCCTGGATGAGGAATGGATCAAAAGAAAAATTTAAAAAAATCTGAAATTAAACAAAAATAGAGACATGACATACCAAAATATATGGGACGCTTTGAAGGTGGTGTTGAGGGGAAAATTTATAGTGCTGAGTGCTTACATAGAAAAACAGAAAGTCATCAAAGATTCAACTTAATGACACACCTCAAAGACCTAGAAAAACAGGAACAGTCCAATCCCAAAGCCAACAGAAATCAGGGAATAATTAAAATCAGAACAGAAATAAATGAAACAGAGAATCATAAAAAATAAAAACATAATATGAAGGATCAACAAATCAAAAAGTTGGTTCTTTGAAAAGATTAACAAGATTGACAAACCCCTAGCCAACCTAACCAAAAGAAAGGGAGAATCAACCCAAATTATTAAAATCAGAAATGAAAAAGGAAAATTCACCATAGACAATGGGGAAATTCAGAATATCATCAGAAACTATTTTGAAAATTTATATTCCAATAAACTGGAAAACATGAAAGAAATAGGCAGAGTTCTAATCACATACAACCTACCTAAATTGAAACAAGAGGATATAGAAAAAGCCTAAACTGACCAGTAGTAAGCAAAGAAATACAAACATCAATAAAAATTCTGCCATCAAAGAAAAGCCCAATCCAGATGGGTTTAATGCTGAATTCTACAAAACCTTTATAGATGAACTAATCCCAATAATTCACAAGTTATTCCATGAAATCAAAAAACTTCCTCTAAACTCCTTCTATGAGGCCAGTATCACATTAATACCAAAACCAAATAAAGATAACACAATACAAGAAAATTACAGACCAATATTATTGATAATCATAGATGTAAAAATTCTAAACAAAATACCAGCCATTCCCATTCAAACTCATATCAAGAAAATTTCATCCCAGGAAAGCAAGGCTGGTTCAACATATGCAAATCGATACATGTTGTTTGCCACATAAATAGAAATAAACAAAAATCACATGATCATATAGATAGATGCAGAAAAAGCATTTGACAAAACCCAAGACCCATTCATGTTAAAAAACATGGCAGAAAGTCAGAATAGAAGGAATGTATCTCAACATCATTAAGCCAATATACAATAAACCCAACGGAAACATCATATTGAATAGGGAAAAATTGTAGGAATTCTCTTTAACATCAGGAACAAGACAAGGATGCCCACTATCACCACTCTTTTTCAATATAATCCTTGAGACTCTTGCCAGAGCAATAAAACAAGAGAAGGATATCAAATGAATTAAAATAGGAAAATTAAAATTATCTTTATTTGCAGATGATATGATCTTATATCTTGAAGACCCAAATAACTCAACCAAAAGACTACTAGACCTGATTAACAAATTCAGCAAAGTAGCAAGGTACAAAATCAACCTAAAAAATCAGTAGATTTTCTATATGCCACCCATGAATCTACACGGAAATACAGAAAATAATTCCATTTATTTATTTATTTACTTATATATTTATTTATTTATTTTATTTGCAGTACTGGGGATGGAACTTGGGGGAATTCTACCTCCAAGTCACACCCCCAGCCCTAGTTTTTATTCTTTATTTTGAAACAGGATCTCACTAAGTTGTGAAGGGCCTCACGAAGCCACTGAGGCTGGCCGTGAACCCAGATCCTCTGGGTCTCAGTCTCTCAAGTACTAGGATTACAAGCATGCACCACCACACCCGGCTCAAACAATTGCATTTATAATAACCTGAAAACTGATAAAAATACTTAGGAATAAACTTAACCAACGAAGTACAAGACCTATACAATGAAAATTATAAAACACTAAGGAAAGAAATTGAAGACCTTGGAAGATGGAAAGATTTCCCTTGCTCTTGTATAGGCAGAATAAGAATCATCAAAATGACCATTTTATGAAAAGTGATCTACAGAATCAATGCAACACCTAAATACCAATGTCATTCTTCATAGACCTAGAAAAATCAGTCATAAATTTCATATGGAGAAACAAAAGACCCAGAATTGCCAAAGTAATTCTCAGAAATTAGAACCATGCAGGAGGCATCACAATTTCTGGTTTCAAATTATACTACAGAGCTATATTAATTAAAACAGCATGATCAGCATGGTATTGGCACAAAAACAGGTACATAGACCAATGGAACAGATCAGAAGATAAAGAAACAAATTCACACTCTTATAGTCAATTAATTTTTGACAAAGGGGCTCAACACATATGCTGGAGAAAAGACAGCCTTTTTAACAAATGGTGTTGAGAAAGCTGGTTATCCATTTGTAGAAAAATGGAATTAAATCCATACCTCTCACCTTGCACAGGAGTCAACTCAAGATGGATAAAAGACCTGGAAATTAGACCACAAACTGTAAAGATACTAGAGGAAGGCATAAGTTCAACACTCCAGCATATAAGCACAGGTAGAAACTTCCTCAGGAAGACCCCAAAAGTTCATGAAATTAAAACAAGAATTAATAAATTAATAAAGAGAATGACATTAAGCCGGGCGTGGTGGTGCATGCTTGTAATCCCAGCATTCAGGAGGCTGAGACCAGAGGATCTGGGGTTCGAGGCCAGCCTCAGCTACCTAGTAAGGCACTCCGCAACTTAGTAAGACTCGGTTTCAAAATAAAGAATAAAAAATAGGGCTGGGAGTAGAGCTCAGAGGTAGAATGTCCCTGAGTTCAACCCCCAGTACCACAAAAAAAAAAAAAAAAAAATAGGATGACATTAAACTAAGAAGTTTCTGCATATCAAAGAAAACCAACAAGAGTCTCAAGAGAAAGTGCTTGGAATGGGAGAAGATTTTTACCAGCTATCCCTCTGACAGAGGATTAATATCTAGAATACATAAAGAACTTAAAAGACTTTACACTAGAAAAATAAATAGCTCAATCAAGAAATGTGCAACTGAAATGAATAGACACTTCACACACAAAAAAAGAAATACAAATGGCCAATAGATACATAAAGAAATGTTTAAATGTTTAATATCATTAGCAATCAGGGAGATGCCAATGAAAACTACACTGAGATTTCATCTAACCCCAATCAGAATGGCAATTATCAAGAAGCCAATAACAATAATTGTTGGCAAGGATGTGGGGAAATAGAAACTCTTCTATACTGTTGGTGGGATTGCAAACTAGTACAGCTACTATGGAGATCAGTGTGGAGATTCCATATAAAACTGGGAATGGATCCACCATCTGATCCGGCTATACCACTCCTGGGTATCTTTCCAAAGAAGTTGAAGTCAGAGAACTATAGTAATATATGCATATCCATGTTCATAGCAGTACAATTTACAATAGCCAAATTATGGAACCAACCCAGGTGTCCATCAGTAGATGAATGAATTACAAAACTATGGGAAATACACACAATGGAATTCTACTCAGCAATAAAGAAGAATAAAATAATGTCTTTTGCAAGAAAATGGAAGGACCTGAAGAATATTATGTTAAGTGAGATTAGCCAGTCACAGAAAGTGAAGGGGCATGTGTTTTCTCTAATATGCACAAGCTAGGGAGTAACTGAGATACCAGAGGGCCTCCAGATAATGGAGGAGAAACCTCAATGGACCCAGAGAAGTGGTCTAAGGGAAGGGGAGGGGGAAGGCTGAGGTTCATTAATGTAAATACTACCAATCAACTATGTGTACACATTTGAAAATACTAATGTCAATCTCAGTACTCTGTATTGGGAATGGGGGAGATGGGGGGAGCACCAAGTGCTGTGTGCATGTATGTTATTGTCAACATGATTTACATTATGATGTGAGACTATAATACACCAATAAAAGCACATTTGAAAAGCATAGACATAATGGAAATAGAGGAACCAAAAATCATCTAGATATTTTACATGGACAATTTTCTTTTTAAATAAGTGAATGGATAATATTCCTTTGCAATAATATAAAAAGTTATAACTTTATGGATTCCAACTAATGAATTAAACCTAGGTGGGTGAATTTCTAAAAATTTTACTCTGGCTTACTTTATTTTAGGTCTGTAGGAAAATTTCTTTATTTACCTATCCTATAGGCATCATACCAATTTTATATCAATTCAACAAACAGAATAAGACAATGAAAAGAACAAGGAAATATTTAATTTCCTGAAGTAGAACTGTAGTATCAAGATTGTTTTCTTTTTGAAATGTGTACAATCTATTTATATAAAATGTCTTTCATAAGCAGAAGAGGAAATTTCATTATGCTGACCACAAATGATATCTCTATCAGTAATTTTAGGGGTTGATTACCCCTGGATTAAACAAAACAATTTCTTTCTCAAATTAATTTTCTATAAAAACTAGATTTTAACAACAAAACAATATATTTCCAGGAAGAATATTTATTCTCATAAGTATCTTCTCTGCTCATATATAAAATATTTTTATTCATAAAAACAACAAAGAACTTTAGCATAGTACAATCACTAAAAATGCTTACCATTCTATTTTACAGTATTATAATACATATTACACTAATATGTTTCTGTAACTTAATTTGCTTTCACAAGAAACAAGAGAAAATCTAAATTTCTTATAGAAAGCTGTCTCCGGGGAAAGAAAAATAGAATTTCTCCCAGGAATCACTTTTCCACATTAATAGCTGGGAATTATAAGTGAAGTAATTTAATTATCTCAAACTCTTTAAAAATCTAGTAATAATAATATTCATTAATTAAAAGAATACAATGAGCTGAGCATGGTGGCACATGCCTGTAATCTCTGGTACTTGGGAGGCTGAGATAAGAGGATTGTACATTTGAGGCCAGTCTGAGGAACTTAGTGAGATCCTGCCTGAAAATAAAATAAAAAGGGCTGGGGACATAGCTTCTAAGGCCACCTTTGAATATTGCACATTTTAAGTTTATTGTAGTACTTGGGATTAAACAAGGATCATAGCAGCCTTAGAGGAACAGCTCCAAGTTATACCTAAAACAATGTGTTCTTGGTATCTGCACATGGTTATGCATATGGGGTTTTGTTTCTGAGTATGTGAGGGCCATGACCATATTTTGTACACTTCTCCACTTTCTACAGTGTGGAATAAACTTTGAATGGTCCATTGACCTCAGCCTAGAAAGGAGAAGACACTAAGAAGATTATTAATAAACTAAGGTTTTAAAAATGAACTACTTCCTATAAAAAGGAAAATTCTTCTTCTGATTTATAAAGTACAGCAGTCCATCCAAACTAAATGTATAAGAAAATAAATGAGGTTTAGTTTTAATGGAATTTCTTTAATCAAGTTTATCTTGTTTAAATATTATAAAATAGTCTAAACATGCAACTGTTAAATCTATGGATGTAACTGTGGAACACTATTTTATGTACATATTTCATATAAGCCTGATGATCTATACAACATGCTTTTAATAATGCTTTTGTTAAACATGCATGTAGTTTGTATGCTTGTATATAACAGTTATTTACACAAAAATAGTCCTTTTTATATGTTCTTTTAATTTTGAAGCAGAATAATGTTAAACCATAAAAGTAAAATCTTCAAAATAACAAGCATTGTCTATTCATGGACAAAGGAGTATATTTGTTATTTATAATTACTTATTAATTACATAGTAGGGCTAACTGAATGTGTAAGATATAATAAAAACCACATTCAGAATTTTTACTCCATTTAAGTATAGTAATGATGAATGCAAAAAGTGGCAAGGACTTAGGCAAGGTTTTGAGAGGAAAGGAGGAAAAAAAATCTAGATTTACAGTTTTCACCCCAATAGCAAAAGGGTTCTTTTTGCCAAGGTTAGCTGACATAAGCAAAACCCAAAATGCAATAGCTATAAATCTATCTTGAACAAGATCTGCTGTCTCCCTTAGTTGTTATACTATATTTTAGCAGACTATTTTCAAAAGTGAATCTTACAAGGAACCTAAACATATGTGTTAAATTGCCATTTTTGTCCTGATTATTCACATGCATTAAAAGATCTTCATAGATTAGACAATGACCCTGGCTAAGTATCGCTTGTTATTTTGCAAACATTGACATTTTCTGCCTCATCCTTATCTCATATTTTTCTAAAACAAAAGTGTTTTACTAATTGAATAAGTTTAACACTAATACTCTTTATCATTTTTATAAAAATCACACCAATTTATCTTAGTCATCATTCCTTTTGCATTTTTTATGCCACTATATAATCATTAAGTTCTCAAAAATAAGGGCGTTCAATGGAACATACTGTCTTTTGATAAGTATAACAAGCAAAATACTTTTTTAAGACGATATATATCAATTTATACAAGTAGAAAAAGGTTGTTGCTTAGGAAATATTAAAGTATGTATTTTGTGAACAAATTTTGCATGCAGACATGGAATATGAAGAAAAAGTGTAAGTGATGAGAATTTTTATTATAATCTAGTAAAACCAATGAGATGAAAAATAAGTTTCTTCGGAATGTAAAAAACAAACTTGAAGTATAAACACTTGTGTGTATATTCTCATATTTATCTAACTCTGGTCTAAGGAAAAAAAATAAAGATCGACACTAATAATTCTGGTCAACTGGACAAGCATGCTCATAGAGAAATGGGAGTACTCAACAATCTATTTGATGACTAAATTTGTTTTATTCCTTAGTTCTGAATTAAAGTGGTAAAAACAACTTTCTGACCCTAAAATAACCAAATGTTTGGATATTCTATGGAGACAATTCCATTCAAGTAAAGTTGATGATTGTATTTTTATTCTTATGATAGGCAAAGTGAAAGGTGTTAATGTTTATAGATAAGGAGGTTCTGTTAGCAGTCTTAAAAAGGAGCTAACAATTAGTGCTAGATAAGGGCAATCCAGGATGTAGCTAATAATGTGATAAGTGTAGAAATGAGGTGCTCTGGGAGCACAGAGGCTGCAGCAATTAATTCTGCTGGAAATGCAAAGGGATATTTTATAAATAAGGCGATAAGTCTGCTGCTAATGAACAGATCTTGCCAGGAAGGTGAGGGAAAAACATTCTAAACAAACAAAGAAAATAGAGTATCTTCTTTAATCATCACAACACCTCTGTTAGGTACTTATCACTCCCATTTTGCAGATCAATTTATTGAGGTTCAAAGTTCTTGTACAAATTCCCCTTTTGAGATAGGGTTTAAAATGAGATTGTAATGCAATGCTTTTTGTCTCATTTATGATCTTCTTGGCCCTTCCTTACATTGTTTCAGTAATAAATATAAGTGGCAAATGGCAAAAGATATGAAAAGTAGAACATAGATTCCATATATATTTGTTTTCATGGAGGTGCAATGGCTAAACAGGCAAAGCAATATTAGAGAACATTGCTGTGTATAAGGCTGCTAAAGATAACTGAGCCCTGAGATAACAGTGTTTTGGATCAAGAAGAAGAGGTAGAAAAGACAGGGACTCAGGATTCAAGGCCTGAGATATGATACATAAAAAAAATCTTGAAATCATACAAATGTCCTAAACTGACATATAAAGCAATAGAGAATCACACAAGACTTATAAGAGACTAAAGTAGTAACCAAATCCCTGCTCCCAGGATCCCATGAAAGAAAGAATTCACTGAATATTATCAAATATTTAAACTAACACTAATCCCTTTGATATACTACATAGGAGGAACTACCTCGAACTCATTTCATGAGGCCAGCACTATATTGACAACCAAATGAGACAAGGGCATTGCAAAAAAAACTACACAACAATAAAATATTCTTTATGGACCTAATTGCAAATATATTCAATAAAAAATTAACAGAACAAATTTAACAAAAAACATTAAAGGTGATACAACATGACCAAGTAAAATTTATACTAGAAATGCAAGAGGAGTCCAAAGTAAGAATTTCAATGTGGCACACTACGTTTATAACAAAGGTAAAAAGAACAAATGATAATAACAGATACATTGGAGGAAAAATACAGAACTGTTTCATGATTAAAAAACACTCAGCAAACTAGAAATAGCCAGAAACTTCGTCAATATACAAAGCTCTTCATAAAAAGTGCACAGCAAACATCATGCTGAATGATGAAATACTGAAATTTTTCCCTTAATGATCAAGAATGAGACAAAGATTCTCAAATCCACCACTGCTCTTTGACAGCATAACAAAGTTCTAGCAAGGATAACTAGACTAGAAAATGAAACAAATGACATGCACATTTGACAAGAACATGTAAATGATCTCTGTTGATAGAGAAATCCTCTTTCTCTCTCCCTGTCTGTGTGTGTGTGCGTGCGTGCCCTAAAGAACTGTCCAGAAAACTAACAGAATTACACAAAGATTTCAAGGTACAAAATCAACACACAGTCATAATCGGTTGTGTTTCCATATGCCTACAATTAAAAATAAATGAGAAAATTAAGAAAGTAATTCATGTAAATAACATTAAAATAAATAAAATACCTAGGAATAAATCTAACCAAGAAGGTTGAAAGATGTATAGACTGAAAACTATAAAATACTTCTGAAAGAAAACTCAACTATCTAAAAATATATCTCATATTCATTGGGAAAAAGAATTTTTTTTTTTTTTTTTTTTGGTGCATTGTAATCACACATCTTTTTTTTTTTTTTGTACTGGGGATTAAACCCAGGGGCATTCTACCTCCAAGCTACATTCCCAGTCCTATTTTTATTCTTCTGAAACAGGGTCTCACTAAGTTGCAGAGGGCCTCACTAAGTAGCTGAGGCTGGCTGCTAACCTGGATCCTCTGGTCTCAACCTCCCAAGTACTGGGATTACAAGCGTGTGCTACCACAACCGGCTTGTAATCACATATCTTGAGGAAGTTCATACATGCACATATTACTCATTGAGCCCTCCCCCAGTTCACATCCCACTCTCTCTCCCTCCCCACCTTCCTGCGCTCAGCACAATGATTGGCTTTGATAAGTTTGTGTATGCCCGAAGGTCCATTGAGGTGTTTCCCTCTTCAAGTCTTCCTCCCCCCTCCCATCTCCCTCAGTTAGGTCCCCTCCTTCACTCCACTAAGGTTTCTTCTCATTTGTCTGGATTCCCTCCTGTATCCCAATTTCTCCCTAGCTTCTGCATATAAGGGAGAGCATCTGACTTTTCACTTTTTGTGACTGACTAATCTCATTTACTTAGCATAGTATTTTCCAGTTTCATTTATTTCCCTGCAAATGATATAATTTTGTTTTTCTTTATGACTGAGTAGAATTTCACTGTGTATGCATCCCATAATTTTGTAATCTATTCATCTGTTGATGGACATTTTAGCTGGTTCTCAAGTTTGGCAATTATGAATTGCACAGCTGTAAACCTAGATATGCATACACAGCTACGGAAGTCTGGTTTCAATTATTTTGGGTAGATACCTAGGAGTGGTATAGCTGGGTCATATGGTCAATTCATTCCCACTCTTTCTAAGGACCCTATACACTATTTTCCAAAGTGGTTGCACTAATTTGCAATCCTCAAAACAATGTATCAAAGTTCCTACTTCTCCACATGCTCCACCAGCATTTATTATTGTTTTTTGTTTTGTTTTGTTTTTAATGAATGCCATTCTAATGGGGGTTAGGTGAAATCTCACTGATTTTTGTGTCTGCTTTTGTGCCAATACCATACTTCATTATTACTGTGGCTTTGAAGTCAGGCATTGTGATGCCTCCTGCATGGTTCTTATTGCTGAGAAGTATTTTGGCTATTCTAGTTCTTTTGTTGTTCCAATTAAATTTAAGGATTGATATTTCTATATCTGTAAAGAATGACCATGATATTTTAATAGGGATAGCATTGAATCTGTAGATCACTTTTGGAAGGATGGCAATTTTGATGATATTTCTTCCGCCTATCCAAGAGCATGGGAGAAGACTAGATTTCTAAGATGTCAACACCACTCTAGATGGTCTCCAGTGTCATTGCACTTTCACAGGTGAAAGAGTTGAGCTAGGTCCATACTTTATACCTTGCCAAAAGTTAAATAAAAATGTGACAATTCAAAATGCAGGAGCTAAAATAATATAACTCTTAGAGAAAAATACATAGGAATCACTCTTCATGACCTAACATTTAGTGATGGATTATTTTGATATGATGTCAAAAGTACCATATAAAATATGACACCAAAAGTGTTAACAATAAGGAAAAAGTAGTTGAGCTTTATCAAAATTCAAGAATTTTTGTGCATTAAAGAACATGATTAAGAATGTAAAAAGACAACTTATAGGAAGGATGAAAATATTGCACATCTTCTATCTTTAAGGATTTAACATTCTTAATATGTAAAATATTCCTATATATAAAGTACTTCTAAAACTCAAGGAGTTTTGTGTCACCATGCCTGGCTTGGATCCATGTTCTTAATATGAGTCCTGTTTGCCCTGCATCCATTTCCAACTGGAGGGACTTTTCCCATGTGAACTAGCACGCTTGAGTGAATATGTCCAAGTTTTCCATCTGAAAGACCATTGCTCCTCACCAAGGACAAGCAATTCTTATGGTGCCATGCTTACTCCTTTACTCTATACTGCTTTGACACTTAATTCTTAAGCATCTTTATTTTTATTTTTGATATTGGAATTAAACCCATTCTAGCTGTGAGCTACACCCCCAGTCTGGTTGCTAAGAATCTTGCTAGTTGCCAAGGCTGGTCTTGAATCTATAATCCTCCTAGGTCTGCCCCCCAAGTGCTGGGATTACAGGTGTGCACAATTATACCAGGCTTAAGTATCTTCATTAACAATTAATCTGTTCTAAAATATTTTTGTGCTGAAATTATACTAGCATGACTCTTTAAGAATACTTAAATTACCAAACATATATTCATAACTGTTCCTGTTAATCTATCTTTACATCATTCAAAACCCAGACTGTGAGAAAATTTCAAAGTAAAAAATTGACACTAAAGCAATTCCTCCAACATTATTTAGTTATGACCTTCAGTAGCTACTAATCTTCAGAGGTTTTTAAACTGTCTCATTGTGAAAAATAAATGAACTTATATGAATAGAAAGTTCAGAATACACTCTGTCACTAAGTAATTACTTAAGAATTCTGTTTGCATAACATCAAAAAAAACTTTGAAATGAAGATAATACTTACAAGTGAAGTTTACAAGGAAATTGTGACATTTATGAGCAAGATTATTAAACATAGTTTATAAATTGCAAAGGAAAACTAGAGTAGGCCTATTCTGCATTCATGACAAGGATTTAATGAGCAAATGATGGGATTCTTACTCAGGACCCTCCAAAGGGAAGGTGCTAGTAGATAGAGTGAATCTGTCCATGTGCACATTCCCATTGGAACTAGGGGCTTCTAGTTTCGATAGCAGTATGATGCTTCAACTCAATTTCCATTTACTAACCAGCCTCAGTTCCTTATGATAGACTGTATTTTAAGTATCCGCATATTAAAATGACATCTCTAAAGTCATGAGGTATCAGAACATAACATAACACACCAAAATGAGAAAAGAGGAATTCCTCTTCAATATATCAATCAACAGCCTTTAGCTGTGGCCACTGCTAAGCTGCAGGGCCAAAAATGTATGAGTGACATCCAGCAAATGTAATAATACTAGTCCAAGAGTACAAGAGACAGTGTGCCTACCAGCAAAGGTGCTGCCTGTGAGAAACAGCAAAGGGACAGATATAGCAAGAGTTTTTAACAAAGACAGTGATACCTAGCCATACTAATGAGGTCCAACAGATTGGGCATATGTGTATTTTGGAAGCAAAAATGTGGAGGGAAGCAATATAAGCTGATCTTCCCTTCCTTGACATGGTATTGAATAATAGGAGGAAGGACAGGTGTTGGTTCATAGGCAAGAAATAAGACATATTTTTGAGTTTACTTGACATTCTATACCTACCTCTGTTTAATGGCATAGTGATGCCAACATCAGTAGGTGAGATAAATACTAAGAAACAACATTCACTTCTCTCCAATTGACTTTGTAGGCAGGTGAAAAGACTTGAGTACTATTGTTATATATTTCTGGAAATAAATTGGCTCTTGATGCCACCTAAATAAGATTGATTACCTCTTACCATGTACTCAGTAGCATGTATATATTCAGGTAATACTATATTATTTTTACCTTTGCTAACATGGGCTTTGAAATTGGTTTTACTATCTATTAAGTTCAAATAATGTTATAAGTGAAAACAAAATAATTTTTTCTCACAGAGTTTGTAATTAGGCAAAAAAAAAATACATTAATATAAGAAGTCATGATAAGATCAATGTAAGATCTATTCCTCAAGGAGAAATAGCTACCCGTATTTTTTAAATTTTTTTTTTTTTTTTGAGTAGGTAACTTCAAAATACCTTTTATCAAGTTTATTGATAATTTCTTTTGTCTGGTCAAGTCTTTAGCTCCAGACCTTATTTTTAGTTTTTTTTCTCTTTATAGTTTCTATCACTTTGTTGAAATTCTAATTTTCTTTATTTGTTTTCTGATATCATTTGCAACTTCATCTCTTTTCTTTAGTAGCTCACTAATATCCTTTATGGTAATTAATTTACAGTATTTGATAGGCTGTTTACAGCTCTCTATTTCCTTAGGGTCAATTTATTTTGATTCTTTAGTTGTGTTATGTTTTCCAGATTATCCATGATCCTTATGGTCTTACAATGATATACTCACATCTGAACAAACATATACATCTCCCAATCTTTGCCTACTGGCTTTGGGGAAGAAAGCCCTTAGCTAGTGAGCCTATCCTGACATTTTAAGTGGACAAGTTGGTAGGGTCTGTAAGCAAGCTATACTGAAAGTAAAAGAAATAATGAGACCTGCCTCTCCTTGAAACTACTGACTGCCCTTTGAAATTCAGTTTATAAGTTTGCCTTAAGGATTCAGGTCTCAGTAGGGGATGGAGTTTCCCACTTGTAATCCCAGCTACTTGGGAGGCTGAGGCAGGAGGATCAAAAGTTTGAGGCCAGCCAGCACAACTTTTAGTAAGACCTTGTATTGAAATTTAAGGGAAAGAGAGAGGGAAGACTGAGATTCTTTTTTGGAAATACTAACATTGACTATGTGTACATATGTGAAAATCCCAGTATCAGTCTCAGTCCTCTATATGGGAAGGGGGGAGATGGGAAGGCTGGGCAGAGGGCGGCCACCAAGTGCTATGTGCATGTAAGTCAATGTCAACATGATTTATATTATGTGAGATGATAATGCACCAATAAAAGCACATTAAAAACTAGAATGGCAAAAAAATAAATTTAAAAATAATCAAAAAGGGATAGGTATATAGCTCAGTGATAGAGTCTCTTTGGGTTCAATCCCCAGAAAGAAAGAGAGAGAGAAGGAGAGAGAAAGAAAGGGAGGCTGAATGCACACTCGGGCTTTGTACCTAATTTATCATTTTTTCAAATATATTTTTTCTTATTGTTAAGGTTAGTGTGACATTGCCTTGTTGTTTTCTATATCCAGGGTGGAAGCAGAACACTTAGATACACATATACACACACTTCAATATTCTTTACGTGTATTGTGGCTTACTATCTCAAGTATATATTTAGCTTTCTCTATTTTACTAAGTCTGAACTGAGTGCCTTGGAAGCTAAATAAAACCTCTGGTAAGCACCCTTAAAATTAAGATGAATAAAATGGTAAAATGGAAGTAACTTCCATTGTAATGTGTTCATATTCACGTAGATGTTACTGAGTTCCACACTGAACATCAGAGAGGTACAACTTCCGGAACGCCAGCTGTATTAAATTCAATTACTCTCTTTCTTGAACAAGCACATATCTTTCATCACACAGAGAATTAAATAAACTGTGGTTGCTGTTATATTTCTATGGTTGTATGAATTTACACAATCAAATTTTATAGCTATATTGTATATTACAATTGAGATATGCTCATGGACCCTCAACAGGACATTGTCTTTAAAACAGAAATTTAGCATTTTGCGTATCTTTTAAATAATTTTTCCATGGTTTTCTTTATTTTTAATAAATTTTTTAGTGATTCAGCTGTGCCAACTTCTTTTTATGCTTTTTTTTGTTATTTTTGTTCCCATTATAACATATTAAGTTTGATTATTTTTTTCATTCATAATTTGCTCCCCACATTACCTTCTGTAGCAATTTTTGTTATCTCCTTGGACCATCCCAGATTAAAATGAGTAGTCAGTCTGATTGATGAGTGATATAAGTAAACTAACATGAGCAATTCAGTGTTGCATAGTGTCAAATTCATTAGAATTCATTATGGTGCAAGTCTTAAGTTTCTCAGTGATACAAGCATAACTTACATAGATTAAGTTCACCACTGCTGATCCTTCACCTTGGTCCCATCAGGAGCATGTGTAGAGATGGCCTTTCAACAGACAATTCCAGGCAAACCTAAGTGCAAAGTGGAACCACCGAGCTGAACCTGTCCTAGAGCAGCCATTCCCAACTGCTCCATGTATCCAGGAGAGCATATGGTTAGAATTTTCAGCCATGCCGTACCGTGAAATATGTTCATAGCAATATCTAGCTGACACAAGGAGCATTACTAGCCCTCTTGAATGCCAATATCCAACGCATGGCTCAGAAATCATGAAATACAGATTAAAGGCCATTAGGCATTAAATGGGAAATCCCATGTTAGATAACGAACATTAACAGTATATTAGAGAATTGCATTTTAAAAATGTTTCCATGTGCAGAAAATGCACAAACCACATGTATATAGCTCAGATAATTGTCACTATATAAACTCTTCCTCAGTCATGAAGTCATTATCAGCATCATTCAACTCTGGTCCTTCCCAAAACTCTCTTGAAGAGAAGAATCTGGAAATGCCTTATCTTTGGATTCACATTCAAATGCCCACAAATTCCAACATAAAGACAACTAAAACTAAAAGAATGAAGCACCATCTTTTAGAAATTACTTTCATCTTAATGTTTTAAATCCTTTGTTGTAAAAGCAAAAGAGAAGCTGGGGCTGGTGGCGCAGGCATGTAATCCCAGTACTTGAGAGGCTAAGACAGGAGGTTCATAGGTTCTAGGTCAGTCTCAGCAACTTAGTGAAACCCTTGGCAACTTAGTGAGTGCCTGATTCAAAATAAAAAATAAAAAAGGGCTTGGGGTGTAGCTCAGAGATAGAACTCTGAGTTCAATCCCTAATAATATACATAAGTAAGTAAATAAAAAATGGAAAGAAAATTTCAATTAAAGTTTATTTGCTAAGTTAAACTAATATGTTTCAACAAATGCCAGATAGTCTTTGTATAGATGAAAAAATGAATTCATGACAATCGATATATTTTAATGGTATTGGTGCAAATCAAGTGCAGAATCCATTTCAATTAATGAGTATAACATACAATGGGGGAAAACCCAATTGAAATTTTGTTTCAAACAGAGTCAAATTGTGTCTGCTGATAATATAAATTTCAAATTATGTGACATTTTTCAAAATAAAGCATTTAAATTTTGGTATAGTTCTTGTATTCAGTTAAATCTTTTATTAATATTAAATCATGTTTCCATACTTTCAATTTAAATAGTAGTTAATTAATATGTTCTTACTGGAATTCAGAATAAATTTGGACACTGACATAACAAATGTGTAGATAAGTATCTTAAAAAAAACAGTAAAATTCTTTGTGACAATAACATTACTACAGAGCCGGGCGTGGTGGCCCACACTTGTAATCCCAGCACTTGGGAGGCTGAGACCAGAGGATCCAGGTTCGTGGCCAGCCTCAGCTGCCTAGTGAGGCACTCTGCAACTTAGTGAGACCCTGTTTCAAAATAAAGAATAAAAAATAGGGCTGGGGGTATAACTCGGAGGTAGAATGCCCCTGAGTTCAATCTCCAGTACCTCAAAAAAATAGTAACATTACTACATTAAATTTATAGCAGCTTGTTAAACAATACACTTCCTCCTCCATACTTCTATGTTTTTTCTCTAGGATTATTTTTATCGACTATATTATTTCAGGGTAGAATTGTAAAGAGGCAGTTAAAATAAGTTTTCTGAACAGTCAGTGCACCTTTAAGAAAGGTTCTATTTTGAAGTTTTCTCCAAATAATAGCTTACTTAAATATCTCAGAAACAGTATCTTTTATTTAGGTACATGCAGGTTTTCACCATGGGTAATTCTAAAATAGACTGTTTTTCCCCAAAAGGGAGCCACCCACAGAGAATGTTAACCTTTTAAAGATATAATCAAGATAAAACTTGATATAGAAGAATTACTGAGCTTCACCATTTATTTTAAATCATTCCTTTTTTCATCCTACTTTCTAAATTGTTATTTTTTTTTCTTTTTGAGCTAGTTTATCTTATTGATCATTGACTTTTTTCATGTTTCAAAATATTAAATTGTATACTATTATTCGATAATCAGAGAACATATTAGCCAACAGTCTCATAAAACCTGTCAGTGATCATAAAATAACAACAGTACAAAAATATCACTCATTACTTTTTCTAGTGTCCTCTAAGTGGACAAAAAGAGAAAAATAGACTTGATTTTCATCTACAAAACCTATCCTTTTTCTGACTGGACAGTTTAGTAGTTTAGAAATTGCATTATTGACTATTAGTACTTTAATGTCTAAGAAGGACCAAATTTATGGTTCATCTCTAGCAGTTTATAACAATATCTGCATGCTTTTTTTTTTTTTTTTTTTTTTTTTCTGGAGAGAGAGTTGACAATACTCAGAATTGAACCCAGGGACACCAGGGACACTCTCCCACTGAGCTAAAATCATGAGAGTCCTATTTTTTTAAGTTTTTATTTTGAAACAGAATCTCTCCATCACACTGCACTTGCCTTTAATCTATGATCCTCCTGTCTCAGCCTCCCAAATACTGAGATTATAGGTGTGAGTCACCATGTTCAGTATATTTTTATTTTCCAATGTCATAATTTATTATCATTATTAGTTGCCTAATATTTAATTTTATATTTATCTTTACTAAATATAATCATCATATACATTTTTACATAACCTAGCGGTATTCTTCTGAGCTACATACACCCCCAATCCTATTTTATTTTTATTTTGAAATAGACTCTCACTAAGTTGCGAGGGCCTCACTAAATTGCTGAGACTGGCCTGGAACTTTCAATCTTCTTGTCTCAGCCTTTCAAGTACTGGGATTATAGGAGCACACTACCATACCCAGCTTTTGCTCATATATAGAGAGTAACATGCAACTATTTTCTAATATGAAAATTGGTCAGTAGAGAGTGCTTAAAGAACAAACACAATAAAATAATTTATAATCACATTGTCTAAAACAAGAATATACCAAATAATATAGTTAAATTGTGTATCTATATATAAATGTATATATTGCATATATATAAAAATATATATATGCACATATATATACACATATATACATATATACACATAGGTATATATACATATATACATATATATAAATATATATACATACACACATGTATATACATACATATATTCTATGAACAAGCCTGTAGAGGTTGCACATATTGCATATATATTCTACATTCCATGCATTGGCTTTAAATACATACATAATTGAAATATATATATTCACATACACACATATACAGAAAAACATGGTGTGTAAATGATAAAATATTCCATTAATTAAAAATGTATTTATTTTGTATTTAAAAATTAACAAAATGCTTTTCTTAAAAATATTACATTTCACTTAATCTTATGGAAGGGAATTAATTTACATAAACATCCCTCAATTGTTTTGGTAGGTCTTCTGCAACAAGCTTTTTTGTGTGTAAATTACTGAGCAAATGTTTTATTATTTTTCTAGATGTTAAATTACTAGTTGCCAATTTACATGAAATTAGAAGGCCTATGATTTGCATTGAAAGAAGAGAAGTGGACAGAGAACAAAGATCCTTAATGTGAAGAGGGATAAGTCAAAGTTGACACTGAGATTTCTCACACAACTTAATTGTTAAGATGAGAACTAAATTAAATAATAGTCTTCAATATTGTCATCTCTATCACCATAAAAGTACACTATTATTATTCCATCTGTCAAGAAATATAGAGAAATTTAATCATGCTTAAAATATTATTATAGTATCTTCATAATGACCTACAAATTGATGAAGCAAACATTTTTAAAATGAATGCATGGTCAATATATAAAAAATTATTAACATGTTAAACATACATAGCCTCACTATTTTTTAAGGAATTAATTTAGAAATGATTACAGTATTTTCCTCTCCCTAAAGGGCAAAAGTAGAGTCCTTGTTAATGACACCGTTTGGAGCAACAAGTGATTTCAAACTCCAGGGTAACTGAAATGGATGTGGCCTCTTTGGAAGGTATTACAACAATCATTTGAGCAGTGTACAATCTCTTTGACAAAGCAATTACATATATATAGAGATACATCATACACAGATCACATGTAAATGAAGTTAGGAACTAATACATTGAAAAGTATTTTTTTAAATATCTTACTATTTGCTGCACCAA
>PVLC010028779.1:0-20747 GCA_004027655.1 Graphiurus murinus
TGAGTTTTGACTTCTGTTTTCAGTGGATTTTATTCTTCTTTGCTTAGTTGTTTGCTTCCTGGAAATTATTGTTTCTCTGGTTCTGACGTTTACTCATTAGTTCTTCTTTGTAGTTAATCTCTTTAAGTAGTTTCTCTAGTGCTGGTTTGGTAGACATAAATTCTTTCAGTTTCTGTTTGTCATGGAAGGTTTTTATGTCACTGTCGATTTTGAGTTTTGCTGGGTATGAGAATCTTGGCTGCAAATTATTTTCTTTCAGAGTTTGGAATATGTTACTCCAGCCTCTCCTGGCTTTTATGACTTGATTTGGGAGGTCTGGGGTGATTCTAATTGGCTTGCCTCTAAATGTCACTTGGCCTTTTACTTTTGCCGCCTTTAAAATTCTTTCCTTAGCTTCTACATTGGTCAGTTTGATTATTATGTGGCGTGGTGAGCCTCTTCTTTGGTCTTGTCTTGAGGGAGTTCTGTAGGTTTCCTGTACCTGTGTGTCGACTTCTCTTTCTATGTTTGGAAAATTCTCTGAAATTACTTCTTGGAAGAGATTGTTTATTCCATAAGTTTCAACTTCTAATCCCTCTTGTATGCCTATTATTCTTAGGTTAGCTCTTTTAAAATTGGCCCAGATCTCTTCGATGTCGAATTCATATTGATGTATTTTTTTTTCTAAATTCTGTACTATAGATTCGTTTTTGGAATGGTCATCTTCTAAGAGTGATATTCTATTTTCCATGTGATCTAATCTGCTGTTTATAGTTTGTATTGATGCCTTCATTCTGATTATTTCTTCTTTCACTTCCTTCAATGCTTCTCTTTGGTTCCTTTTCAGATAATTGAATTCTTTGTTTATTTGTTCCTTTATTTCTTTAAAGCTCTGCCTACATTCTTTCTGAAAATCCTGTATTGTTTCTAGTATTAAAGATTTGAATTGTTCTTCTGGTAATCTCTGCCATTCTCGGTTGGTGAAATCTGTAATTGAGGGGTTGTGGTAGCTCATTGTTTCTTTGTTATTTTTCCTTCCCATGGTTCCCCTGTTCTTGGATTTATATCTTTGCTGTTCCTGCAAGTTTTCTTGTCCAATCTCTGCAGGGGGGGAGGGGGGAGGTGTATCTGAAGGTATATACAGGAATAGTTTGTATTCAGTGATATAGGTTGGGTGAGAAGTCACGATAATTCATGCAGGAATAGGGTAAAGAAGAGAGTATGTTCCAGTGGAATAAAAGGTTGAGTGTGTTGAGCTTATATGTTGTTAAAGATTAGCGATAGTGAATATGTCCGGTGAGTTTGGTAGTCAATATAGAGTTTTGAGTGTGATAGTAGGAGATGGTCTTGATATGAGTCAGGAAAAAAAGAAAAAGAAAGGAGAGGAAGTAAAATGTTGAGGAGAGAAATATATAGGGGAGAGAGGAGGGGGAAGCTTGTAGGTGGGAAAGGGAGGTGATTCAACAGGCTAAGCAAGTATTAACAAAGCAAACAATCATCCAAACAGACTTATGTAAATCAAGGCAAAGCGAAACGAATACTGAGTAAACACAAATATAACACATTAAAATAAACAGACTAACAAAGATACAAAAACCCAAAACATAAAAACGGCAACCAAGCATTAATACAAGCACTCTGCTAGTTCGTAAGTACCGAGCTTAAATTTTCGAGTGTATCTCTGGCATTTGTATTTGCTCAGTCAGTGCAGGCAGGGGGTTTGTTGCTGTTAGCTTATGTCTCTGGGCTGTTCACATGAATTCCTGCAAGACAGGGGCCCAATTCAACTTACATATCCCTGTTGCTGGTGTTTCTGTTGTTGCTTGTTCCTCCTCTGGTCGTGGGGGGGCTCTCTAAGTCAATGGAGGTCTGGGTAGCTGGTGGGCGTGAGTTGTATGGGGGGGCGCTGGCGCACAAAATGGCATGCGCGCCAGCTCACAGCTCCCACAGGCTCACGACTCCAGAGGTTCATGGATTCCGCCACCGGTTCACATCGCGCGGTGTTCGCTTCCTTGTTTCCTGGAGTCTGCGCAGTCCTGCTCCGCTTTTTTCTGTCCAGAAGTTGTGTTTGCTGCCGTCCTGGATCAATCTCTGTTGTGGAGTCGCTCACCCAGTTCCTGCAGTGGTGCCCTGGAAATGTCTCACAGGAATTGACACCGCTCATCCCACGCTTCTGGTGGCTGTAGCTGGTGGGAGTTCCCTGCCTGCCTGGATGTGGCACGTCGCGCCTGTTCACTGGATCTGCCGAGGTGCCTGGAGTTCTCAGTTCCGGGTCCCGGTTCCGCCGTGTCCGCACCCGCGCGGGGCCTGCGGACGGCTCGGGGCCCACTCGGAGCCTGCGCGGAGCTCACGGCTCGGCTCGCAGTGAGTCTCCTGTAGTTTCCGAAGGGTCTCCAAGTCCTTTTCTGTTGTGGTTCAGCTTTTGCCCCTTTTTGTTGCTTTTTCCTTCTGTTAAGAAGCTGGGTTTTTTTGGCAAATTTGATTTGGATTCACAGCGTCTGGGTTTAGGCATTTCACTCAGGCGCCATCTTGAGTCCATCTCCTGCAATTTTTAAAGTAACAAAGTTTAACAAAAAGTTTACTTGTAATGCAAAATATTTACTTTAAACCTTTATAACTATACACATTTCCTAGCAACTTCTTTTTAGTTGGAAACTGGAAATTCCAGTTATAATAATTGCTCATTTTTGTGTAATTTATGGTTATCCACCTATATGTCCCGATTTTCTTTTTTTGTATCATTTATTCTTGTTTATGTGTTTTTGATGATAAATAGCTGTTTTTCTTACAATGAGGAGCTTACTGAAAGATAAGTATTTGCCTTCCTCTCTTGAGATCCTAGGCAGAAAAAAGAAATTGAATTGCTTCCTTCTTTTTGTGACCCATTAAAATTTCAAAATCAATTAGACTCTCCTGTCTCAACTGATTATCATCTCTTTAAAAATAGATTGTTTTATTTTCTTCATATTTATGCTATTTTCTGTTTTTCTTTATCATTTATATAAATATTTGGTAAATTAGCTAGAATAAATGTAGGTCTTCATTCAATGTTAGTTTCCTTTCACAGTTGACTTTTGTTCTTGTAAAAAAAAAATAAAGCTAAAAAGAACAAAGAGATGTTTTGGAGTTTGATTAACATCTGTAAAGTTTAAGCCACAGCATTTTAAGTTTCTCCTAAAGTCAAACCAACATGGACCCTTTGCTTTTCAGGGTCCGTATTTATGTGGATGTTGTAATTAATCACATGTGTGGTGAAGTTGTGGGTTCAGGAACAAGCAAGACTTGTGGATCTTACTTCAGTGATCAAAACAGGAAGTTTTCAGGAGTCCTGTAGGGATTTTGATGATGGCAAATGTAAAAGTGGAAGTGGCGGCATTGAGACCTACAATGATTCTCCTCAAGTAATTGTTTTTTAAATAGTGATCCACTAAAGAATTATCTATGCCTTTAATTACGTATCTATTTGGACATCATTTAAAATACTAATGTAGATTTCTTGGGAAAATAGTTTGTCACAACTGACTGCTTAAAAACACATAAGTCATTTCACCACAAGAACAAAAATAAATAAATATTGTGCCTAATCAGTTAAAAACCTCATCAACTATATTTCCTACATTCTCCATTTTTATATTTGAAAATTATTTTAAGTTATGTGCATAGTATAATGTAAGCAACCCAGTGACCCATGAAAAAAGGCATTATGGAAAATCTATTAATAAATTAATAAATTAATAATAAAATGGATTCTCAGATGAGATGATTTTTTTTTTTGCATCAATCCCAACATATTTACCTCCACAGGTCAGAGATTGTCACCTGACTAGTCTACTTGATCTTGCACTTGAGAAAGATTATGGTGCGCACCAAGACTGCTGACTACTTGAACTATCTCATTGATATTAATGTAGCAGAGTTTAGACTTGATGCTTCTAAACACATGTGGCTAGGAGACATAAAGGTGATTTTGGATAAACTGCATAACCTAAACACAAATGGTTCCCTGAAGGAAGCAAACCCTTCATTTTCCAAGAGGTACAGCAATGCATATATGTATGTATAAAATAATATCACTTTTTTAATTAGAATGTAAATATGAGATTTAAGTAAGTGTACAATTTCTCTAGGTGAATGTATGAGTAACTTATATAGAGCAGATATAACACATGTAACTCTTTATCATAGTGGGTCCTATGAAAATGTCACATGGAATCATTCTAGGAACACAAACCATCATCTAGACATTTAAATCTATGTTATATATAAATATACTAAATTTGAATAATGTTTACCTAGTTAGAGCCAGATAATTATTAGAAGAAACCTACCATTTATAAGTATCTATAATGTATCTATAAGTATGGTATTTACAAGTATTGCATCATTTAATTAACTTTAAATACTAAAATGTTTATTTTATAATGATAGACTAATGAAGATACAGTTTAAGCCAGTTTGCCTTTCTGTAGACTTTTCCCTGAATATTGACCCTTCTGATTTCCACCTAATTTACATATACTGAAACCTTTAAATGGATTTTTTCTTAAAAACAAAAATCTTATGTACAAAAATCTTATATATGAAAAATACAAAAAATTCATACACATATAAGCATGGAATAAACTTCAGATAAATATTTATATAAAATATATACATGTATATGTATATGTAACAAATCATATGTCCATGTGAATGAAATACAAGAAATCCACACATATACACAAACGTGGAGTATATTACATATATTTGTGTAAAATATTTACATATACATATATATGTACATATATAACACATAATTCTATCAAATAATCATTTAATTAGAATATTTGCCTGAGGATACTGTATGAAAAGAGATGCAGATTTAGATTAAATCTATTGTAAAAGACCACATGTGTATGTATATATCATTATTTTTTAATAGGAACTGGGGAGATGGCTGGGGTTTAATGCCCTCTGACAGAGTCCTGGTTTTTGTGGACAAGTATGACAATCAACAGGGACATGGAGCTAGAGGAGCATCTATCTATTCTTACATTATGGGATGCCAGGTAGGAGACAAAGTTCTCTATATTTTTCATCTGTATTTTTAAGATGGGAAAGTACTGTCTCCTATTAAAATATCAGTGTATAATTTTCAGAATGTATAAAATAGCAGTTGGATTCATGCTTGATCATCCTTATGGATTTATACGAATCATGTCAAGCAACCGTTGGGGAAGATATTTTGAGAATGGAAATGCAAGTTTTAGAATTTTTCAATATATCTTTTTCTAAAGAAAACTAAGGCTGTTTTATTTTTATTTCACATCAGCTTATTACATTCTATATTTATTCATTGAATTTTTATTTAAGTGTAGACCTCTTGCTGGTCTCGGATTTTAGCAGTGCAAAGCATATTAAAGAAGTAAAATTTATCTTTTCTGTTGCAACAAGTACGAAACCTACTTTAGAAGTATAAGGAATTTCCAAGGTTACTAGCAAAAAAAAGAAAAAAACAAGAATAAAAGCAAGATGCCAGGATGCTGGGGTCCAGCCCTGACAGTGTCAGGGGTATGTCAACAGGTGTGGATTGAGACAAGGTTGTGAGAATACGCTCACCAGAGGAACTCAGGAAGCGCATCTACTTTATTACTCTCCAATAGCTGTTTTTATATATTTTTACATGACAGTGAAGCCTAACCATGAGGCTACAAACAGGCAGACAGCCAGATAGTTTAAGACAGTAAAGTTATTTTCTGAAGGTTAAGCAGGTGTCAAAGGGAGAGCCATAATGCCTTATCTGTTCTCTGGAAGACAGAGGGCTTTTTTAACCCATTTGTCTTTGTTAGTTTAGTCTGTGAAGCGCTGGGAAAGAAATGTAGGAGTAAGCAAGGACTGCATGTGTTTTGATAATGTTTGTAAGTGATTATAGAATTTCTTATGTTGTTTGTCTGAAGGCACTATTTTTTCAGCTAATACAAAGAAATCACTGTTTGTCCAGCCACCATCTGTTTTTAAGAAATTTTCCATATAATTAATGTAAAAACAAAACCCAAAGCACCCCAAATTCAAAGTGGGATATGCCAAGCACTCCTTTCTGGTATCAACTGCCTTGTAGGAATCCATTAGACCGAGCCTTGCTCAAGATCCAGTTATTAAAGAGCTGTGGCACCAGGAGTGAAATATATACTTCCCAGAAGCACATACATCATAGAGTAGATAGAAAGATTATACTTGTCAATACTAATGAATATAAAACAGTCATTGTTTTATAAGCAGTATAAATACCTCTTCAATACTTTTTTAGAAAGACTTCATGTTATGGTAAAAATTGATGATATTGAGGTGAAGTTTACATGAGAAAATATCTCACAAAAGAAAGAAGTTTAAATAGATCAAATATAAGAGCAAAATACAAGGAATGAAATATGCACTTCTCTTAAGCTTATATCTCATAGAGTAGGTAGAAAGATTATACTTACTTGCCAATACTAATGAAGAATATATAACACTCCTTGTTTTATAAGCAATATAAATACTTCAATACTTTTTTAGAAAGGCTTTATGTAATGGTAAAAATTAACAATATTGTGGTGAAGTTTAAATGGAAAAATATCTTATAAACAGAAGAAGTTTAAATAGGGAAAATATCATGAGAAAATAATGGGGAGTGTAGTTCTGTACTTCACTATTAGTCTATCTGCACTTTTGATACACATTCTTCACTTTTCTATCTGTGACAAATAAGATTATTAAAGGCATATGCTTAAGAAAATCATAGTCAATGATGCTCCTCAATAAATTTTTTAGTTTTATTTGCAAAGCTTTCCATTGCTGGCCTTTCATTTTTGATGTTTATGTCCTATTCTTCTAATGATTCCCTCATATGCAGAACACTATAGCTTAGGAATTCTCTTTGCAAGCTGTTAAAATGTCTAAATCCAAGGTCAATTTCTTTTCATGTTTAGCTCACTTTAGCCTAAATTAGATTTTCTATATCCCCCAAATAAGTGAAATATATCTCTTTTTTGCCAAAAGAGCTCATAAATTCTTTTTTGTCTTTGCTGGTTTGGAGAGCCAAAATAAACACATATGACAGCTTTTTATTGCAAAAGTGTTTACTTTTTATATATAAGCTAGATTACTTTTACCTCTATCTCAAATTCTTTTTAACCTTTTGAAAAAAAATGATGTTCTTATAAATAATTAGTATTTTCCTAAGGTTAAAAGAAGATAAATTTTAGATATTTATTTTTAACACAAGATATTAATTTTCTCTAAGTGTGCCAGTTCTTACAGATCTTCTCTTATATCCTTGGACCTTCATTGTTTCATCATATTCACCACTGACTAGGGAATTGAAAGATCTTCTGTAAGATTGTGGTCCTGAGAATGCTATTCACATGCATTGTAGTGGACTTTGTGTTTGACTTTTCTTTATCTTGAGACCTTTACTGCTCTGAGTTCTACACCACAAAGTTAGGCTATTTATTTATTTATTTATTTATTTATTTATTTATTTATTTATTTATTTTGGAGAGTCACATACTTGCATCTGACTATGTTGTATTTAAATTAAATATTAAACTTCTTTTACAGGTCATTGTCCTCCACTTTGCAAACTGGTCTTCCTGGTGGCACATACTGTGATGTCATTTCTGGAGATAAAATTGATGGCTATTGCACAGGAACTCAAGTCTATGTTTCCAGTGATGGTAATGCTCACTTTTCCATTAGCAACTCTGCTAAAGACCCATTTATTGCAATTCATGTAGAAGCCAAATTGTAAAATTCAAATTAAATACATATACAGAGAGCAATAACCAAATGTGCTTGTCTTCTATATACATTAACTCAACATTAACTTTTAGTAAAAAGTATAAGTAATCCTCTTGAAATAGAATTGCATTAAAAATCACATAATTTTAAAATTATAAAATAGCTCTAACCAAGATATTATTGTGTTTTAGAAGGTTCGTGTTGACTTACTTATCAAAGGACTTTCTAAATCTTCAGAAAGACATCCAGACAATTAGATGTGCTGTCATTAACACCTTTTATTCACTATATATAATCTTTAATTTCTGCATGTAATTCTTGCAGTTTCTATCAGTTAGGGATAGCTGGTTTAATGATGATTCCCATACAAGTTAGCCTTTGTCTTTGGTTTTCAAAATATTAACACTTTTGCAACTAATTGAGTTAAAGACAGAAGAAACTTAAATTATACAACTTATAATTTTAGTAAATTGAGCTGATAACAACTTATCATTTTTTCTATAGCCTTTCCTCAATTTTTCCTTCTTTGACTTTGACTTGCTGTTGTTGTATTTATTTTCCTTCGTCTTGAATTTAATATAGAATTTGGTATGGCTCACAAATTTTCTTATAAATTCAGTTATTTTTGTTCATAAATAGCAAAATACAATCCATATATTGAAAATTTTCTCTTTCTCTATCAATTTATATTTTCCCATTGTGAGGTAGATCCAGAGTATATTGATGAACAGTTCATCCCAAAAGTCTTAGGCTGAAATTTCTACTCTTTGTTCGATTCTTATGATAAAGAACATACAAACACACAGAAGTTTCATAAAGTAGGCGAGTTATGTACAGATAGGCAGCAAATACAACAGAGTCCTAGCATTTGTGTTGAGCCAAGATCCTATGGCTCAGGAAAGCTGCCTAGTATAGATGGAGTCTTAACTTCTTGTGTGCAATTTGCTACACAGCAGAAAAGACACATGCTCATTAGGTTTCATTGTCTAGGAGTCACAGCATTCACTGGGATAAAGTGTGGAAAGACATCCTATTCCTGGAGGGTCAGAAATAGTTGGGACTTTATTGACAATTCCTTCTTATCTGAAGATATTGTATCCCCAACATATTCCAGCATACCATGTCTCAGCCAACAGTCTTACTACTGTAACCCAAAACAACTAACCACACAATTTAGAGGAAGAAAAATTTATTTGCTCACAGTTTTGGAGATTCCATAGTCTACCCCATGTCAGGTTGGGAAGCAGAGAGTGGGAGAGAGCAAGAGTTTTGCTGTCACATCACAGAAGCCTGTGAAGCAAGAAAGAGTAAGGGAGGGGATTCAAGGACAGAACACAGTCCCAAAGACCACATCCACAGGGACCCACTTTCTCCACTCCCACCTCAACTAACCTAGGTTAGCACCTAGTAGATTCTTCTCGCATGAAATTTGATTTGAATTTTTCAAATTATTTAGGTTGAGCTAGAACTGTCAGTCCAGTAGTATCTCTCTGGTTCCCCTGTGCATTTATGCTACGGTGGGAATTGCCTTGCCCCAAATATGTGTGCCTCTTGCCAAATGGGATTCCCTGATGGTTTTTAAGGGGTAAAAACATTCTCATTCTTGAGTCATAATCTGGCAGTGTCAATGGCAGGAAACCTTCTGCCATTCCATTCCCCTTTGAGCATGTTTTGCTGTCCCTGGATGTAGGGCTGGTATTGGTGCTCAGTCACTAGCACCAAAATAAAATAGGAATTTATATTTAAGCTTATTAAATCTTCCACAATTTTCTCTCTTAGTGTTCTGTTATGCTGGCACACTGGAGGCTCTGCCTTTCTCTGCACCATCAATTTACTTTCTGGCCATTCAGACTCGTTGTTTACCACTGCATAAATGCCTGGATATGCAGAATTTCTTCCCATTTATCAATCTGACATCTGACTAAACAATTCTAACTTTAAGCTCATATAATTCAGAATACCATTTGAAGCCACATTTCCTATTATAAGCTATCATAGTACTTTTTTCCATGCTCTAACCAAAAGTTGATATTGTTAAGCATTTAATTTTTGTCTTCCTGATTAATGAATAATAATTTTGTATTTTATCTTTAATATGCATTTATTTGTGCCTTGTAGTCTCATATCATAATTTAAATCATGTTGACAGTGACATACCTGCATACAGTACTTGGTGCCCCCCCTCCTCTACCACCTCTACATCTCTTCCTTTCCCAGTACAGAGTACTGAGATTGACATTGGGATTTCCACATATGTATAAACAGTCAATGGTAGTAATTCCATTAATGAGCCTCAGCCTTCCCCCTTCCCTTCCCTTAGAGCACCTCCCTGGCTTCACTGAGGTTTCTCCTCCATTATCTAGAATCCATCTGGTATCCCAATTACTCTCTAGCTTGCACATATTAGAAAAAAATCATATCACCTTTTATTTTCTGTGATTGGCTAATCTCACCTAACATATTGTTCTCCAGGTCCTTCCATTTTCTTGCAAATGACATAATTTTGTTCTTCTTTATTGCTGAGTAGAAATCCACTGTGTGTATATCCCATAATTTGGTAATCCACTCATCTGTTGACAGATACCTATATCGGTTCCACAATTTGGCTATTGTGAATTGTGCTGCTATAAATATAGGTATGCACTGTGATTAGGTGATTAGTTGCAGAATAATTACAGTCCTTAGAACTTTAGAGCTGGTATTTCATTTCTACTCATCTTAATATATGAAATTGCCACCAAAAAGCTATATCTTCAGATTTTCTCTTTTGCTGAGTCTTTGGTTCTAATCTATACATAAACTTGCTGCTTCTCTGAAACATATCTTGGCTATGAGATAGACTAAGCCAATCACCTCTTTCCTGGACCACTGTAAGTCTTCTAACTGATCTTCCTTACTTTTCTCTTATACTCCAATAATCTGATTTTTTTCTAACATGCAAAAGTGATTTTCTTCCCTTTTTTCCCTATTTCTCTTATACTTTCATTTCTTTTTGTTTTTGTTTCTTTGTGGCAGGAGTACTGGGTGATAGTCTACCTCTAAGCTATAGTCCCAGCTCTTTTTAGTTTACATTTTGAGACAAGGTCTTAATAGATGGCTGAAGCTGGTCTCAAACCTGCCATCCTCCTGTCTCAGCCTCTCATGTACTGATATTACAGGTGTGGTCCACCGTACCAGGTTTGATTTTCTTTTCCCTTTTTCTTCAGTATCATTCTCATTTATTATTTTGTACTTTCATTGGTGCTTTTTGTTTCATATCATAATGTAGTTCATAGAGATGGTGACATACATGAACCTACCACTTGGTAAGTTTTCCCCAGGGTCACTGCCCACTCTCCCTCTTCCCCATACAGGATATTGGCATTCTTATAAAGCATAACTTAATTTTTCATCTCCCTTTCTGAGAGCATCAGTGGCTCTCTCTTCATATTATCCAAGTTCATCCAAGGCCTGGCCTATGTCTCTGACCTTGTCATTTAACCTCCCAATTTGACATGCATGCCTCAGCCCTGATGACTTTTCAAAATGTTTCTTGACTATTGTCTTTTCTCGTCCATGGACTTTTATTTTTGCTCTTTTTTCTATCTAGATAAAGCCAATAATTATTTGCTAATCTGTTATTTCATGTTAGTTCTTATTTTATCTTCATAGTTATTACTATGCTTGTTATTAAATTTACTTGCACATTTTTTTCCTTCCACTACAATCTAAGCTGTCTTAGAACAGGTTCCTGTCTTGCTCATCATTCTAATGCTCACATCACCCTCAATGCCCAGCAAACAGGACACTCACTCGAAACTCATTGAATGGATGGATGAAGTCCTTGCCACCTGTACTATTAATCTCTCTCATAAGATTTCACTGACACTAAATTTGTTAAATTAATTTCACTGGCATTAAATTAAATTCTAGAAACCCAAAACATCATCTAGATATTTTAATCTATGTCAAATATGAATATACTAAATTTGAATAATGTTTGCCTAGTTAAAGCCAGATTATTATGAGAAGGAACTTGGCATTTACAAGTACCTATAAATGTGGAAATAACATGTATTATATCATTTAATTAATTTTAAATACTAAAATAATATAATAATGATGACTCAGTTTAAGCCAGTTTGCCTTTCTGTATACTTTGCTATAATAATGTCCAACTAAATTATATATACTTAAACTTCTAAATGGATCTCTTCTTAAAAGGAAAAAAATCTTTATCCATATGTGAAAAAAATACATGAAATCCATACATAAGTAAACATGGAATAAAATTTAGATTAGATATATTTATCTAAAATATACAAATATATACATATGTAATGCAAAACCCTATAGAATAATCATTTAATTAAAGAATTTACATGAGGATGTTATGTAAAAAGAATTGCAGATTTAGGCTACTCTAAATCTGTTGTAAAAGAATGCATATGTGTGTATATGTATATATGTATGTGTATATGTATATGTATATGTACATATATATATATATTATTTAATAGGAACTGAGGAGAAATCTTGGATTTCATGCCCTTTGACAGACCTATGGTTTTTGTGGACAACCATTTTAATCAATGAGAACATGGAGCTGCGGGATAATTTTTCTTACATTCTGGGATGGCATATAGGAGACACTGTTCTCTAAATTTTTTTAACTTGCCTTTTAAAGACTGAAAAAATATTCTCTGCTGTTATATCATTTTATAATTTTCAGAATGTAAAAATGGCAATTGTGTTTACACTTGCTTTTCCATATGAATTTACACAAGCCAGGACAAGCTACCATTAGCAAAGATATTTTGAGATGAAAATCTAAGTTTTAGAATTGTTGAAAACATATTTTTCTCAAGAAGACTGTTTTGTTTTGATTTCACACTAGCTTATTGTGGTCAATATTTCTTCATCAAGCAATTATTTAAGCACAGAGCTAATGATGTCTCTGATTTTAGTAATGCAAAGCATATTAAAGATGGAAAATTTACTGCTCCTGTCATCAAAGAGTATGAAACCTGCTTCAGAAATATAATAAATGTCTAAACACAACATCAAGAAATGAAACAAGCACTTCTGACTTAGAGCAATTTGGAGGGAGTAAAATGCATACTTCTCATAAGCATTCATCTCATAGAGTAGATATGAGGATTACACTTGCTAACACTGACCTAGAATTTAAAGCAACTGTTTTTTTGTTTTGTTTTGTTTTGTGGTGCTGGGGATTGAACCCAGGGGCATTCTACCTCCGAGCTATACCCCCAGTCCTATATTTTATTCTTTATTTTGAAACAGGGTCTCACTAAATTACAGAGGGCCTCACAGAGAAACTGAGGCTGGCTGTGAATCTACAATCCTCCTGTCTCAGCCTCCTAAGTATTGGGATTACAAGTGTGAGTCACCATGCCAGGCTCAACTATTGCTTTTTGAGCAGTACAAATTATCTTAAATACTTTTTTAGAAAAACTATATGGAATGCTAAAATTGGTTAAATTGTGCTAAAGGTAAATAGGTAAAATATCTTAAAAGAGGAAGGAAATTATATATGTTAAAGATTAGAATTTGCAGATTATTCTTGGAAAAGTAAGAATGAGGAAAATATTAGGAAGTAATATGATTAGTAATTTCAAAAAGGAGTGGAGAAATAAAAATTAAAGATATTTTTAAATCTAGGAGAAGGATTTATTTGTAAATTGACAATATCAGAAGTGGCATCATAAGAAACTTTATACTTAACAGAATTTCTCTTCAAACCTAAAGCAGAAAATCAGACAGACTTCTATTTAATTTTTCCAAGATTCTTTTCACTTTGAAGCCCCCAACTCTGTATGGCAACTCATTCTATTGCTGGGTAGTTTTAATATTTAGAATGGATTCTTTTGAAATGAATCAACTTCTAGTTGGGCATTGTGGTGCACACTTGTAATCCTATTTGTGACTCAAATAGGAGGATTGTAGTTTGAGACTCTCAGCAACATAAAGATACCCTTCTTCAAAAATCAAAATAGGAAAGGGCTGGAGGTATAACTCAGAGATATAATACCTCTGGAAAATCTCCAATACCAAAAATAAAAATAAATAAATAAATAAACTGAATTACCTTCCTATCTTCTGAAATTTCCACTAACCTTTCTGTTGTCAAGAATCATAAATTACTTCCCTTTTCTATTTTTCCTATAGCATTTTCATTTTACCAAGGTTTTTTTTTTTTTTTTTTTTTTTTTTTGCAGTACTAGGGATAGAACCCAGGGGCAGTCTACCTCCGAGCTATATCCCTAGTCCTATTTTTTATTCTTTATTTTGAAAGAGGGTCTCACTAAGTTGCGGAGGACCTCACTAAGTAACTGAGACTGGCCGTGAACCTGGATCCTCAGGTCTCAGCCTCCCAAATACTGGTATTACAAGTGTGTGCCACAACACATGGCCTCATTTTACCAAGATTTCTATATCACAAGAACGCATGACATTACCCATTTTTCATCACGTAACATGATTTGAGATTGACAATCTTTCTGGACTTTGGTCTTTTCCAACCAATATTTTTCAAAATGTTGACAATCAAAAAAAACCCAAAACATAATATTAAACATTTGCTCAATTTAGTAAGGGATATGAGAATATATTAGTACAATTACCTAAAGGAAGTTAATCAACTAGAATTAGTTTATTAATCAATATATTCAAGGCATTCTCACATACATTATTTTGTTTTTATAGCAACCACTCAATATTTCTATTTTAAAGAGAAGAAGACTGAGACACAGAGAAGATATGTATATTGGCTGAGATTTGGGGGCTAGTAGTATAGGAGCTTATTTTCCAGTTCTAGTGTTCCTGACACTAATGCCCTTGACCATTGCCTATAGTAATATTAGGAAGATATTGCTTGGAAAGAAAATGAAAGGATAAAATTTGTTACCCTGTTTGAAAAATAGAACTAGAGTCTCAGAGAATAAGAATGTAATAGAGGTTCATCAAAATACTGAATTAGTTGGATTCTAAATATAGATAGTGTAGACAAATATGTAGCAGGATCAATATGTTTGGTATAATAATGAAGTGGAATATCCAAATATGTTAAAAAAATCTAAGGTTTTTTTCCCTATAATTAAAGGTGTTAATGATTGGGTTGGGCCACCAAATAATAAACGAGAGACTAAAGAAGTAACTATTAATTCAGACACTACTTGTGGCAATGATTGGGTCTGTGAACATCGATGGTGTCAAAAAAGGTGGGAAGAGTCATGGTGCGATATCTTCTAATAGTAGATTTACGTGAACACTTTTATTAAGTTGTTGAAGTTTAAGAATAGTATAATTTTATATCACACCATGCTTTTAGGTATATGGCTGCCTTCAGAAACATAGTTGATGGCCAATCTTTAACAAACTGGTGGGACAATAGCAACAACCAAGTAGATTCATTGTGTTTAACAATGATGACTGGTGATTCATATCTGAAAAATCCTTTTGTCACTGGATTAAGAAAATGTAGAAATGAGAAAAGTTCAGAAAAAAATTATGTTGGCTCTTATTCTATTTTCTTCTCCTGTTTTCATAAAGGTTTTCTGTTTTAAGCAGACCTCTTTTTATGCATCCTTGAAATACTATGTGAATATATGTATATATAATATATATGGATTTCATTTATATTTTCTACTTATATGTATATATAAAGCCTATTTGTATGTTCACATCATACAAGCCACTGAATACACCAATAGTTAATATGAGTACTGTAAATCACTAAAAGAACATTATTTTATTCTTAGTACTGGAATATATCTATCATGTATCTATCTATCTATCTATCTATCTATCTATCTATCTATCTATCTATCTATCATCTATTTAGCTCTATACTTCAACTACTATTCTATCTGCACTGTTTGTATACATTGTTTGCTTTTCTATTTGACAAAGTTTTAAAGTACATGTGTTAAAAAAAATATCTTACAGTAAATCCAGCTTCTGTGAAGATTTTTGAGTTTTATGTCCTAAGCTTTCCATTGATGACTTTTCATTTGTTGTTCTTAGATCCTATTCTTTTTTTTTTTTTTTTTTTTTTTTTTTTTTTTTTTTTTTTTTTTTTTTTTTTTTTTTTTTTTTTGTGGTACTGGGGATTGAACTCAGGGGCATTCTACCTCCGAGCTATACCCCCAGCCCTATTTTTTATTCTTTATTTTGAAACCAAGTCTCACTAAGTTGCGGAGTGCCTCACGAGGTATCTGAGTCTGGCCTCGAACCCGGATCCTCTGGTCTCAGCCTCCCGAATGCTGGGATTACAAGCGTGCGCCCTATTCTTCTAGTGATCCCCTCATATACAGAACTATAGCTTAGGAAATCTCTTTGCAAGCTATTGAAATGTCTTAGTCCAAGGTCAATTTCTACTTGTGATTATCTCAGGTTAGCCTAAGTTAGATTTTCCTGTCCCTAAAATAAGAAAAAATAAGTCAAATGTCCTCTCTCTTTCTCTCTCTTTTTTTTTTTTTTTACCAAAATAGCTCAGAATTTCTTTAATTTTTGTCTTTTCTCATTGAGTCAAAATATATGGCAGCTTTGTATTGAAAAGTACTTCTTTATTCTTTATAGAGATGCTAAATCATTATTACCTCTAACTCAAATTATTGTAGCTTCTTAAAAATAAACCTTTACACTTTTATAATTAGTATTTTCCAAAGCTCAGAGAAGGACTTATTTTAAAAATTTCTACAGACCTTCTTTTTTTTTTTTTTTTTTGGCGATACTGGGGATTGAACCCAGGGGCAGCCTACCTCCAAGCTATACCCCCCGTCCTATTTTTTTTTTTTTATTCTTTATTTTGCAACAAGGTCTCATTAAGTTGCAGAGGGCCTCACTAAGGAGCTGAGGCTGGCCACAAACCGAATCCTCCTGTCTCAGCCCCCCAAGTACTGAGATTACAAGAGTGCACCACCACGTCCGGCTTCTTTGATATTCTTGAACCTTCATTGTTTCATAATATTTAGCATTGAGTAGGGAATTGAGAAGTTTTCTGTACGATTGCCTGTGGTCCTGAGAATGCTATTCACATGCACTGGAGTGGATTTTGTGTCTGGCTTTTTTTATTTATTTATTTTTTTACTTGAGACTCCTCTGAGTTCTACACCACAAAGTTAGGCCATTGATTTGTTTTGGAGAATGTGCATACTTGCATTGGACTCTGGTGAATTTTAGTTAAATATTAAACTTCCTTTTACAGATCATTTTAATCAACTTTGCAAACTGGTCTTCCTGCTGGCACATACTATGATGTCACTTCTGGAGATAAAATTGATGGCTACTGCACAGGAACTCAAGTCTATGTTTTCAGTGATGGCAATGCTCTCTTTTCTATTAGCAAGTTTGCTGAAGACCTATTTATTGCAATTCATTTGGAAGCCAGATTATAAATTTCAAATTAAATACATATATGGAAAAGAGTAACCCAATATACCACTATGGAGATAAGTACCAAAGTTCTTCAAAAGACTAGGAATGGAACCATTTTACCATCATATGACCGCAAAATTCCACACTTTGGTATCTTGCAAAAAAATTAAAGTTAGAATATTTTAGTGATGCATGCATATGCATACCCATGTTTATAGCAGTGCAATTTATAAAAGCGAAATTATGGAACCAACCTATGTATCTGTCTACAGGTGAGTGGATTAAAAAATGTGGTACATAAATACAATGGAATTTTACTCAGCCACAACCATAAGGAACAAAATTATTTAATTTATGAAAAAATGGATGGAACTACAGAATATATTATGCTAAGTGAGACAGCTGGTCTGAGAAAGTCAAGGGAAAATACAAAACAAAAGAAACTTTAGTGAAATGAGGAGAAAAACCAGTAGAAGAGTGGAATGGGATTGGGGGAGGCAGTTCAGGAGGGGAAAAAACAAGGCTTGAGGAAGGGAATGTTAAATTAAAATTATATCTAGCCGGGCGTGGTGGTGCACGCTTGTAATCCCAGCATTTGGGAGGCTGAGACCGGAGCATCCGGGTTCGCAGCCAGCCTCAGCTACCTAGTGAGGCACTCCACAACTTAGTGAGACTCGGTTTCAAAATAAAGAATAAAAAATAGGGCTGGGGTGTAGCTCGGAGGTAGAATGCCCCTGAGTTCAATCCCCAGTACCGCAAAAAAAAAAAAAAAAAGATTATATCTATAGATAAAGATATCACTACGAACCTCACTGTATGGGAGGGAGGGTGGAGGAATCAGGGTGGGATAAAGAGGAAAATATATCAAAGTCAATCACTAAACTGAACTTGAGAAGGAGGGAGGGTGAGGGAGTGGGGCGGGAATTGGGGAAGGGGTTAAATGAGAAATGTGTGCATATATGCCTTTTTCAGCTCGTACCTAACAAAGATGTATGATTACAGTGCACCAATTTTAAAAAATGAAATAAAATAAATAAAAAAGAGGAAAATACACCAAGTAATGTGTGTGTATTTATGTGTCACTTTGAATATCACTATGATGTATAACCACAATGCACCAATAAAAACATATAAAAATTGAGAAGTTGGAATGCAGTAAAAGACCATTAATCTTTAGAATGCAAAAGAAGCAACTCATGAACAACCAAGACTGTATCCTTCACCCTCACATCTGGCTGGGGCCCATGGTCTGGCCCTTGCCTACAAAAGTAACATAAAGCAATGCTCATGCACTATAAAAACTGGCAAGAACTTATGTAACCTCATCCCAACTCGTCCTTTAGTCTATCCCATAGTTATTATCCCTCTATAAATATTCACATGCCAGATCAATGGGTTGTTGTCTCTCCCTCTAAAGTGACCCACATTCTCCCTTGCATTTTTTTTTTTTTTGCTTTTATTCAAAAGTTCATTTTAAGGATGGCTGCATTCTCCCTCAATGTGTATTTCTTTACCCCAAAAGATTTCTCTCAATAGCTCACATACTTCTTTGGTTGTTTTGGTGCTGGGGATTGAACCCAGGGGTATTCTTTTTTTTTTTTTTTTTTTTTTTGTGGTACTGGGGATTGAACTCAGGGGCATTCTACCTCCGAGCTACACCCCCAGCCCTATTTTTTTTTTATTCTTTATTTTGAAACCGAGTCTCACTAAGTTGCGGAGTGCCTCACTAGATAGCTGAGGCTGGCCGCGAACCCGGATCCTCTGGTCTCAGCCTCCCGAATGCTGGGATTACAAGCGTGCGCCACCACGCCCGGCTTCACATACTTCTTTGAATGTGTACCTACTTTCCTAAATAAATCTGGCTGTATCTCGGACTGGCACACGCTAAAATTATTTCCCTTCATGTACAACAATGACCCCACTTGTCCTGAGTCAATGTCCCCTTCTTCAGGAATCCTTCTGGTGACAAGATCATGAGACTGGAATCCAGAAGGGCATTACTGTTTTTCCTCAACCCATGTCTGCTAGAACTGATAGGAGACAGTAGGTCACCTATATTTCACTTATGTCTTCATAATAATTGAAGACATAAGTGGAAGACATAAGAGGATGGTTGGGGCTGTAGCTCAGTATTTGTCCAAAGTAAGCTCAATATTATTGCAAGAATATAACTTGACATTTTCTGTCAATGAAAGAGCTTGACTTAAGCTCCATTTTGTAAAACTACCATTGTGTAATGTTGCATGCACTTATATTTTTTTTGTAAAAATAGCATTTCCTGGGAATTTAAGTGTCAACCTCTCTTCTGGCATCCTTTTCAGCCAATGGCATGAAGATTGTGCAGCTATGCTCCCACAAACAGGAGCACACAATGGAACTTGCGCTCCAGAGGAAAGACAAATCTTGCAGTTGTTTCTGAATTTAGACGCTTTGTCTTAGTTGATGCATAGAACCAAAGACTAAGGAGGGGTGCTACAAAAGTCATCAGATGTTCTTAGCCTAAAGAAAGACTTAGCAATTAATATCTGAACCATGTAGGTGGGGGTTCTCTTCAGCAAAATTATTAGGAAGGTTCATAAAAGCAAAAAGTGAGAGGAAAGCAAAGACAATTCCAAAGTAGCTTCTTGTTACAACGACATTTATGTTTAATTAGACAAATCTCTAAAGAGATCACTCTCTGTGTTATAAAGAGAAAAGTGAGACAGTTTTTGCAGAAGATAAAACAATACCTGAACATTTAAATCAGTTTTTAGAATGTTGGAATTTTTTTCCTATAGATATAATGACTCTTACTTATATAACAAACTTTCCTAAAGCATTTTGCTTTACATTTTCTCTTTTCATCTTCATATTACTTGCCTCTTTCCACCCAAGATATTTCCTTTATTCATTTTAAGTGTTTTGTTCTTTAAGCCCCAAATACTATCTCTTTTGGCCACTTTTATTTGTGAACTCCCATATGTATATACATAATTAAATATTTTATTCTCTGTTAATCTGTTTTCTGTCAGTTTAATTTGTAAGGATCCAGCTGCTCAATATAGGAAAGTAGAGGGAATGTTTTTTCCTCTCCTATGGTTTTAACAACCATCAGGGGATAGCTAGGTTACCCATCTCTCTCCAGAGGTTTTTACTGAGTGCTAGAAATGTCTGATATCACCAATAAAAGTAAAAAAGATTTTACATATTTAGCCTCCAGGATTTCTTCTCACAGTGCCCTATAGCATAAGAATTGTAAAAATCTCCTTTTTCTTTCCAAATTTACATTAGCAGGAAAAATTCTGTACAGACTAGTTCTTTTGATTGTGACTCACCTAAATCCATTGCATATTGATTTTTTTCCTTCTCGGATACACCATTGCTTTGCTATTTCTCATGTTATGTGTTGAAAAATTGTCTTGGAGCCGGGCGTGGTGGCGCACGCTTGTAATCCCAGCATTCGGGAGGCTGAGACCAGAGGATCGGGGTTCGCGGCCAGCCTCAGCTACCTAGTGAGGCACTCCGCAACTTAGTGAGACTCGGTTTCAAAATAAAGAATAAAAAATAGGGCTGGGGGTATAGCTCGGAGGTAGAATTCCCCTGAGTTCAATCCCAGTACCGCAAAAAAAAAAAAAAAAAAAAAAAAAAAAAAA
>PVLC010028780.1:0-20972 GCA_004027655.1 Graphiurus murinus
GTCCATCGACAGATGAATGGATTACAAAACTATGGGATATATACACAATGGAATTTTACTCAGCCATAAAGAAGAACAAAATCATGTTCTTTGCAGGGAAATGGATGCAACTGGAAAACATTATGTTAAGTGAGATTAGCCAGTCACAAAGAGTAAAAAGCATATGTTCTCCCTAATATGCAGATTTTAGGGAGAAGATGGGGCATAAGAGGGTCCCCAGATGAAAAAGTAGAGACCCTCGATAAACAAAGTTGATTTAACCTAAGGGAATGGACGGGGGGTGGGGGGGAGAGCATCCTAAGTCACATGATGTACTTACACAATTATATCACGATCACTCACTGAACTGAACTTGAGAGGGAGGGAGGGTGAGGGAGCGGGGTGGGAATTGGGGAAAGGGTCAGATGAGAAATGTGTGCGCATTTGTCTTTATCGATTTGTACCTAACAAAAATGTATATATACAAGGCACGAATTATTACAATTAAAAAAAAAAAGAATCAAAGGGTTAAGACAAGTAACAGAAGGTTTGTGGGTGTTTGTAGAAACATAAAGCTTATGAAAGTACATATGTGATAGAGATGGTTTTATTTAAAAATAAATAGGTAAAAGATTGGCAATAAGGTTCTCCTAAAGCCTACCTCTTTTGAGACCTTAGTAGCTGTTGTACTTCTGTTTTCAAAATATATTACCATATTTCTAGCAATTAAAACTTAATCTATTTCTAATTTATCGGATACAGTTGCACTTTTTTAAAAGGCTAATAGAACTAATCAATGTTTTATCAAACATATTAGAGGACGTAGTAACCTTCCTGGTCCTCTTGCTACAGGTAATGCATTAGCTAATAAAGCTATAAAAATTGCAGGTACTATGTTAGAAGCTATAAAAAGCCATAAAATACATCATCAAAATGCAAAGACATACTGAGTGGGGAAAAGATCAAAGATTTCCCTCTAAAATCTGGAAAAAGACACAGATGCCCAATTTCAACATTCTTTTTCAATGTAGTGCTAGAAATACTAGCCAGAGCTATCAGTAAAGATAAAGAAAGAGCATAGAGCTGGGCATCGTGGCACACACCTGTAATCCCAGTATTTGATAGACTAAGACAGTAGGATAGCAAGTTTGAGGACAGCTTTGGAAATTTAGTGTGACTCTTTGCAATTTAGCAAAACCCTGTTTCAAAATAAAAAATAAAAGTTGTTTGGGGTGCAGCTCAGTGGTAGAGTAATCCTGGGTTCAATCCCGACTACCAAGGAAGGAAAGGGGGGAGGGAGTATACAAACTGGAAAAAAAGGTAATTGTAATTGTTTTCATATGGTATCTTATATACAGAAAAGCCCAAATATTCTACCAAAAAAAACTGTTAAAACTAATAAATTCAGCAAATTTGCAAGATAAAAAATCAACATGCAAAAATCAATATCAATGAAAAATAAGAAAAGGAGAAATCAAATTATCACTATTTGCAGATGACATGATTTTATACTTAGAAACTTCAAAATGCTAAATCAGAAGTAGAGCTAATAAATTCAGCAAAATGGCAGACTACAAAATCAACATTCAAATATTAATACCTTTCCTATACACCAATAATGAATCCACTGAAAAAAGAAATTAGGAAAATCATTCCATGTGAATAGTCTCAAAACAAACAAACAAAATTAAAAACCAATTAAAAAAACCTACATAGAAATAAAGCTAACCAAGGAGGTAAAAGACCTCTACAATAAAAATTATAGAATACTGAAGAAATAAATTGAATAAGATACTAGAAGATAGAAATATCTCCCATGTTTATGGTTAAACAAAGCTAATATTTTAAATGCCTATATTACTCAAAGTAATCTACTGATTTAATGTAATCTCTATCAAAATACCAATGACATTCTTCACAAAGCTAGATAAAAAGTCCTAAAATTTATATAGAAGAGTGAGAGACCCAAAATAGCCAAAACAATTCTTAGAAAAAAAAATAATAAAGCAATGCTGGAGGTATCACAATACCCAACTGTAAATGATACTAGAGCTATAGTAGCAAAAGCAGCGTGGTACTGGCATAAAAACAGACACATAGAATATTTGAATAAAATAGAAGACACAGAGATAAACCCACATAGATAACGTCATCTGATCCTTGACAAAGGTGCCAAAAACATACAATGAAGAAAGTACAGCCTTTGAGGCAGGCATGGTGCAGTATGCCCGTAATCCCAAGTATTTGGGAGGCTAAAACAGGAAGATTGCAGATTCAAGACAAGCCTCAGCAATGTAGGGGTATAGCTTGGAGGTAGAATGCCTCTGTACCTCTGTGCCTCTGTGATCAGCCCCAAGTATGAAAGGAGAGAGAGAAAAAGAGAGAGAGAGAGACAGAGAGAGACAGAGAGACAGAGAGAGAGAGAGAGAGAGACAGAGACAGAGACAGAGAGACAGAGACAGAGAGACAGAGACAGAGAGAGAGACAGAGACAGACAGAGAGAGAAAGAGAGAAGAGGAGAGGAGAGGAGAGGAGAGGAGAGAAGAGAAGAGAAGAGAAGAGAAGAGAAGAGAAGAGAAGAGAAGAGAAGAGAAGAGAAGAGAAGAGAGAAGGAAGGGAAAGAAATGCAGGCCTTTGTAACAAATGATGCTGGAAAAACTGGATATCCACATGTAGAATAAAACTAGATCCCTATCTCTACCATGCATAAAAGACAGCTCTAAACAGATGAAAGATGTAGGAATTAAACCAGAAACTTTGCAATTGCAAAAAGTTGCTATATGTTGAAATGACCCTCCAATATATAGATGCGGGCAACAAGTTCCTCAATAGCACTCCTAAAGCTCAGGAAATAATACCAAGAATTAATAAATGGGATGGTATCAAATTAAAAAGCTTCTACACAGCAAAGAAAATAAAAGCATGAAGAGAGCTCACAAAATGAGAGAAAAGCTTTGTCAGCCACTCCTCTGACAGGAGATAAATATATAGAATATGCAGAAAACTCAAAACATTTAACACCAAAAAGAAAAAATACAATTAGTAAACAAACTAAACAGATACTTCTCAAAAGAAGAAATGCAAATTCTCAACAAATATATGAAAAAATTTAACATCTTTAGCAATTAGGAAAATATAAATCAAAACTACACTGAGAGTTCATCGCATTGCAGTTAGAATGGCAATCATTAAGAATAAAAATAATAATAAATGCTGGCAGGAATGTGGAGAGAAAAGAATGCTTATAACTGTTGGTTTGATTGTAAATTAGTACAATCACTATGGAAATCAGTATGGAAGTTTCTCAAAAGATTAGGAAGGGAATCACCACATGACACATCTATACCACTCCTCAGTAATTATCTGAAGGAATTAAATTCAGCATACTATAGTAGTACATACATATCCATGTTTATAGCAGTTTAGTTCATAATAGTCAAATTAGAAAAGTAGTCTAGGTGTCCATCAACAAATGAATGATAAAAGAAATTACAGACGACATGATATTATACGTAGAAGACCCAATAAACTCAACCAAAAAAACTCATAGAACTGATCAACAAATTCAGCAAAGTATCTGGATACAAAATCAATCTTAAAAAGTCAGAAGCTTTCCTGTATGCCAACCATAAATCCACCTAAAAAGAAATCCAGAAAACAATTCCACTCACAATGGCACCCCGAAAAATAAAATACTTAGGGATAAACGTAACCAAGGATGTAAAAGACCTCTATAAGGAAAACTACAAAAAGTTGAAGAAAGAAATCGATGAAGACCTTAGAAGATGGAAGGATCTACCATGCTCTTGGATAGGCAGAATAAATATCATCAAAATGGCCATCCTCCCAAAACTGATCTACAGATTCAATGCAATACCCATGAAATTGCATTGCTCACAGAAATAGAAAAATCAGTCCTTAAATTCATCTGGAAAAACAAAAAGCCCAGGGTAGCCAAAGTAGTTCTTAGCAACAAGAACCATGCAGGAGGTATCACAATACCTGACTTCAACCTCTACTACAAAGCCACAGTAATAAAAACAGCTTGGTATTGGCACAAAAACAGACACACAGACCAATGGAGCAGAATAGAAGACTCAGAAACAGACCCACAGACTTAGAGTCAACTGATTTTTGACAAAGGAGCCAAAAATATACACTGGGAAAAGGATAGCCTGTTTAACAAATGGTGTTGGCAACACTTAACCATATGCAGGAACCTGGAAATAAACCCCACTTTCTCACCCTGCACAAGAGTCAACTCAAGGTGGATTAAAGACCTGGAAATTAGGCCAGAGACCTTGTACCTACTTGAAGAGGGCATAGGACCAACACTTGAACACATAGGCACAGGTAAAAACTTTCTCAACAAGACCTCAAAAGCACAAGTAACCCTCAGGAAGATCAATACATGGGATTGCATTAAACTGAAGAGCTTTTGTGCAGCAAAGGAAACTATCAAGAACCTCAACAGAGAGCCTACAGAGTGGGAGAAAATTTTTGCCAGTTACTCTTCGGATAGAGGTCTAATATCTAGGATATACAAAGAACTCAAGAAAATCACAGCTAAGAAAGCAAATAACCCAATCAAAAAATGGGCAAAGGATCTAAATAGACACCTCACAAAAGAAGAAATACAAATGGCCAATAAATGTATGAGGAAATGTTCCACATCATTAGCAATCAGAGAGATGCAAATCAAAACTACCTTGAGATTTCACCTAACTCCAGTCAGAATGGCAATCATAAAAAACACGAACAACAACAACTGCTGTCGAGGATGTGGAGAAGTGGGAACTCTAATACACTGTTGGTGGGACTGCAAACTAGTGCAACCACTTTAGAAAACAGTATGGAGGATCCTCAGATGTATGGGAACGAACTTACCATATGATCCAGCAATACCACTTCTGGGTATCTACCCAAAAGAATGGAAACCAAACTATCAGACCAACGTATGTGTATCTATGTTTATAGCTGCACAATTTACAATAGCCAAACTATGGAAGCAGCCAAGATGTCCATCGACAGATGAATGGATTACAAAACTATGGGATATGTACACAATGGAATTTTACTCAGCTATAAAGAAGAACAAAATCATGTTATTTGCAGGGAAATGAAGGCAACTGGAAAAAATTATGTTAAGTGAGATTAGCCAGTCACAAAGAGTAAAGAAGCATATGTTCTCCCTAATATGGGGATGCTAGGGAGAAGATGGGGCATAAGAGGGTCTCCAGATGAAAAAGGAGAGACCATCGAAAGCAAAGAAGTTGATTTAACCGAAGGGGTTGGACGGGGCGGGGGGGCACACTAATATATATCAAGGTCACTCACTAAACTGAACTTGAGAGGGAGGGAGGGCGAGGGAGCGGGGTGGGAAATTGGGGAAGGGGTCAAATGAGAATCGTGAGCACATATATCATTATCAATTTGTACCTAACAAAGATGTATGTTTACAATGTATGAATAAAAATAAAAATTTAAAAAAGAGGTATTGTAATACCTGACTTCAAAATATACTCCAAAGCTAGTAGTTAAAACAGCATGATATTGTCATAAAAACATAAACATAGAACAGTGAATGAACAATAGAGAGAGAGCCTAGAAGTAAACTAAAAAATCTATAGCCAATTGATCCTTAACAAAGATGCTGAAACCATGCATTAAAGAAAAATAGTCTTTTCAATAAATGATGCTGGAAAAATTGGGTATCAATATGCAGAAGAACTAAACTAGAGCATATACTAACATTAACTCAAAAAAAGATAAAAGAAATGAAACTATGAAAGTACTAGAAGAAAATATAGGGGAAATGCTTCATAACATTGGAAAGGACAGGGATTTTTGGATACAACCCTTGAAGTACATAAAAAAACACAAAAATAGATAAATAGGATTATGTCAAACTAAAATCTTTTTGTACAACAAAGGAAGCAGTAAAATAAAGACACAGCTAAAGACTGGAAGAGTATACATTGTTACTGGGGTTAATAACCAGATTATATATGGAATTCAAAAAGCTCAATAGCAAAAACAAAACAAATGACCCTATTTAAAATTAGGAAATAGAACTAAATGGACATTTTTCCAAGGATGACACAGAAATGGCTAATAGTTATATGAAAAAATGCTCAATATTGCTAATCATCAGGGAAATGCAAATCAAAACTACCATGAGATTGCATCACTCCATTTAGAATGGTTACTATCGAGAAAGACAAATATAGTGAGTTCTGACAAGAGAAACTTTACATAGTGGGAAAGTAAATTAGTACAGTCACTGTGGAAAATAGTAAGGAAGTTCCTCAAAACACTAAAAATAGAACTAGTATATGATCCAGCAATACTACTTTTGGGAAAAGAAAAGAAATCAGTCTCTCAAAGACATCTGTACTCCCATGTTTATTGTAACACTATTCCCAATAGCCAAGAAACGGAAACAACTTACATGTTTATTAACTAATGAATGGATAAAGAAAAAGTGGTACATATACATCATGGAATAATATTCAGCCATTAAAAAGATGAAATTCTGTCATTGCAACAATGTTGATGAAATTAAAGGTTATTATATTAAATGAAATAAGACAAAATGACAAATACTGCATGTTCCCACTGATATGTATAAGCTAAAAAAAGTTGATACCATAGAAATTGAAAGTAGAATAGTGGTTACCAGAGACTGAGGGAAGGAGAAGGAAGGTTAATTAACAGGTACTAAGTAATAGGTAGACAGGAACAAAAAGTTCTGGTATGCTATGGCATACTAGGGTAACTATAGATAATAACAATGTACTGGATCACTTTTTAGAAAGCCAGAATAAAAGATTTTGAATATTTTTACCTTTAAGAAATGATAAATGAGAGATAAACAGGTTCACTTTGGTTTGAATATTACACAATGTATCTATGTGTCAAAATATCACATGGTACCCCATATGTACATATGTACATATTTTATCAGTTAAAAATGTATAAAAATAATTTTAAAAATAGAAAGGAACACAGAAATTTAGCATAACCCTATTATTTTTTGATTTGGGATGAGTTGCTTCTTTAAAAGTCTGGCAGAGCTGGGAATGTGGGAGTCCAAGTGCTTGGAGTCCAAGACAAGAAGGTTGCAGGTTAGTGAGGCCCTCTGCAACTTAGTGAGACCTTATTTCAAAATAAAAAATAAAATAGGGCTGGAGATAAAGCTCCAAGGTAGAACACCTCTAGGTTCCATCCCCAGTAGCACCAAAAAAAAAAAAAAGCTCTAGCAGACAGCTAACCAAAAAAAGGGGAAAAGGGATGGTGCTTATAAGCTGATTAGAAAATGAAACACCAATGGGGATCCAAGGTGACAGTTTTGTGTGTCTGTGTGTGTGTCTGTGTGTGTGTATCTGTGCAGGCACACATGCATGGTACTGGAGATTGAACTCACATGCATTCCACCTCTGAGCTACATCCCCAGACCTATTTTATTTTTAATTTGAAACAGGGATTTTCTAAGTTACAAAACAAAAAATAAAATAGGACTGGGGATGTAGCTCAGAGGTGGAATGCATGTGAGTTCAGTCCCTAGTAATACACACACATACACATGAAATAACATTTGGAGATGAACCAAAGAGGTGTGAAGCTGGGAGTCAGGTGAGACAAAGAAAGATGTTTTGGATTTCATTCAAAGGACAGTAACTCTGGGAGTATCTTCAGAAAGCAAGTGGACTAACACAGTGATTATCATCTTTAGATGGCCATGAGAATCAAGTGGGAAGTATTTAAATATCCCATTCCCCCTCCACCACACTCATGAACCATCAAAATCAGAATCTCTGGGAGTAAGACTTGGGCATTTGTTTGTTTTTTTTGTTTGTTTGTATGTTTGTTTTTGAAGAGCTGGGAATTGAACCCAGGGGCATTCTACCTCCAAGCTACACCCCCAGCCCTATTTTTTATTCTTTATTTTGAAACAGGGTCTCACAAAGTTGCAGAGGGCCTCACTAAGTAGCTGAGGCTGGCTGGGCATGGTGGCGCATGCTTGTAATTCCAGCATTCGGGAGGTTGAGACCGGAGGATCCGGGTTCGAGGCCAGCCTCAGCTACCTAGTGAGGCACTCCACAACTTAGTGAGGCCCGGTTTCAAAATAAAGTATAAAAAATAGGGCTGGGGGTGTAGCTCGGAGGTAGAATGCCCCTGAGTTCAATCCCTAGTACCGAAGGGGAAAAAAAATGTAGCTGAGGCTGGCCGCGAACCCGGATCCTCCAGTCTCAGCCTCCCAAGTACTGGGATTACAAGCGTGCGCCACCATGCTCAGCTAAGAGACTTGGGCATTTGTATCTGTTTCAGCTCTCAGTATTCCAATGAGAAGCCAAGGCTAAGGGACCACTAGAATAAACAGGTAGGTTTAGTTGCTGACCCCTCCTCACCACTTTGAGTTATACAGAAATCTTAGTGATACAAAGCCATTATATTTAAAGGGACAGTAATAAAGCAAACAGGTTTTCTGCATGAATTCACACACTGACTTTCCTGACAACCCTTCACATCATCAGTAGAGCAGGTGACAGATCTACCTGTAAGAATTGAAGTGCAGCTCTGGTTGAATCTCCTGGATGGCAGACTTTGAAACATCGGTTGTTGGAGCTCCATACTCCTGTACAACTGTTAAAATTCTGGAAGACCTCTGGAACAGCAGTAGGGAGCCTGTCCTCTTTCTGGCAGCCCAAAGAAACATATGCCACCCCAAGCAGCTGTCTGGAGGAGACATGAATGAATTAGCCTCTGCCAGGGTTTTTGAACAGCTGCTAAAATCAGCTGCTGGTGCAAGGTGAAGGGGAGGACGGCAAGTACTTCTGAAGCCATCCTCAGCTCCTTGGGGAACCCCAGATGACTCCCAGGATAATGTGGGTGGCATGAAACACAAAACAGTAGAAACTTGTGAAATGCTTGCAAAGAAATGTCTGCAAATGTAATGACTAAGACACACACACTTTGACAAGAAGCTATTAATAACTTTCCACTTATTTGAAACTGACATATCCAGCACTTTAAAAAATATGTCTTGAAATGCTAAAATATATTTTAATTTCAGAGGACTAGCTTATTGTCTTCTCATCCATTGTTCAAAAAAAAAAAAACCATGGCATTAACAACTTTCTTTGTATTTGTCAGGTTTTATAAACATGAGTTAAGATTTTTGTTTTTTTCAAAGCCACTTTAAATGAGTGAATTCTTCCTTCCTTACAAACAGCAGGAGTTTACATATTTTAAATGTATTTTAGAGAATTGCAAAGTACATTTAAAGGTATTAACAAATTCTGGAGTGTACAATATATATTACAATTTCTCTGGCACCTAGGGAATATTGCTAAGCAGTGGGAATATGCTTCACATTCCAGAAGAAATCAAGGTCCTGTGACTATTTTATCCTTAATATTTTACATGGTACTCCAGGATACTATTCTTATTTTCCCCCTTGCTCTCTTACATTTCTATGCCTCAAATGGCTTATTACCTGATTTAACTTATCATCATTTTAGTTCGAGATATGTAGGTTAGCCAACAGAGCTATAGTAAATGTATAAACAAAAGGATAGTTCTGAAGCAATCCCACAATTATTTCATGTAATTTTATGGTTCAGCATCTATAGATTTAAGCTGAAACCAATTGAGTCTTTTCTTTTAATGCAAAAATAGAAGTTACAAATATAGTATCTTACCATCACCATTAAAGTCTTTATGAAATCAATGTTTTCCTCAGGGTAAAATATACACTTTATACAGTTTTTACAAAGTTGATCAAGATGGTATATACACATACAAATATATCTTTAGAGTCAAGGAAGGAGAATTTAGGAAGAATCTAGAGAATTGGAGAAAGTTCAAAGAAGCACTATGTAGCTCATCAAAAGGTGAACATTGAAACACACTGAGAATCAGGGCGGGAAAAAGAATATATTAGAAAAATTTCTGTTTTGAATAACAGTACTCAACCAAAAATTGTTTAAGTGAAATAAATATTAATGCTTACAAACTGCTTACATGCAGCTGAATCCATGGTTTTGGAAAACATTAGGAACATGCTCCTCTTCACCTTTTATTTCTGTTCCCCTGTGCTGCCTGCACTCCTGAGCAGGCTCTCTTATGCAATAATAAAGGTCATTCTTATATAGTCTCAGCTTAGCACTCACAGGGGAAAGAGAACCCCTTTTCAAATATATCTAGTCTCGGGGCTGCATTTTAGTGAACCACATAAGAGCAAAAACCCTTCTCTGAGCTGAATTGTGGCCAAGGAATATACCCAAGTCACTTGTACACTCCTGGATTTGGAGAAGGATAGAGTCGTTTCTACCTACATCACATGGACTGAAAGTGGAGGAAGGATTGAATTCCAAAGAAAATCTGTGAGGTGTGGACAAGAACACATACACATGAGCAAGCACACATGTGTGTGCACACATTATATCATTTAGCATCCCAGATAGTGTCTTCCTAATATGATAATTCAAAGTCTCAATAAAAGTTTAACAAATGTATGGTAAGGGAATGGAAAAGACCCAAAGAATAGGAACAAAAAGAGAGAATAGTCATCAGAATCCAGAAAAACTGAATCTTTTAGAAATGGTCACTTTGAGAGGAGCAATGGCCTTTTGTCAAGGGACCTGTCAGGGAAGAAGCCAGAGAAACAAATACTTAAGCCTCATTCTCTTCCCTCCCTCTGATCTCTGCCAGGGATCCCCACTGGCAAATCTAATAGGGAATCAGATCACAAGGGAGCTCCCAGAGCATGGAAAAAAATGAAGAGAATGGATCTGTTAGGCCAAACAGAATGGGTGCAGCACACAACCTTTATAAAAACTGATTCCAGTACAGTAAATGTCTACTTCTTGTAATAGCCAAGTTTCTCAAAAGAAGAGTCAACATACACTCTACCTTCTCATAGTCCACTTGTTCCACAGTTGAAGTTGCCTTTCTCCCTCAACACTCCATAGTACTAGTTTCCTAAATGTGATCCCCAGACCAGCAACAGCAGCATTATCTGGGAACTTGCTACACATGCAAATTCATGCCGGACATGGTGGCAAACAACTTGTAATCCCAGTAGTGAGAGGCTGAGACAGGACTATCCCAAGTTTGCAGCCAGCCTCAGCAACTTGGTGAGGCCATCTGAAACTTAGTGAGACCCTGTTTCAAAATAAAGGACTGGGGGTATAGTTTGGAGGTCCCATCCCCAGTAACACAAAGAAAGAGGAAGGAAGGAAGGAAGGGGAAGGAAGGAAGGAAGGAAGGAAGGAAGGAAGGAAGGAAGGAAGGAAGGAAGGAAGGAAGGAAGGAAGGAAGGAAGGAAGGAAGGCAAATTCCTCTAGCTCCAACCAAGATCTTCTGAATCAGAAACTTTGGGAAGTCAGAGGTAAGCAACTTGTGGCTCAGCAAGCCTTACAGGTGATTGTAAAGCACACTAAAATCTGAGAACCACAACCCTACGGAATGGCTATTTCTAAGATGGCCAATGAATGCTGCCAAACTAAACTCTCTGAACAGTTATGTCTTCACATCTCTTTAACTTGACTTTGACCTTTATGTGTGACATTTGATGTTGTCATCTCTTCTGCAGGAAGAATCATCCTGCCTTTCCTCCCATACTCTTGTCTCCCATCATGAAATAGGAATATCATCCTCTCGGACATGTTGAAAAGAAAGCCCACTGCCCTGCCTGCATTCATCATATCCCAAATCATCCTAACACCAGTCAGCATCTGATTGACAATAAGTACAGCTAATGAAGTAAAGGTCCTGTTCTCATATGAACTGCCCCTTATTTTATTTTCAATTTTATTTTATTTGCTTACTTACAAGCTTCCCTGGATGTTTTCCACCAGGGCATTGTGAGAAAGTGAAACCTATAGTTTTCTAGCCATTGCATCTATTATGAGAAAGGGTAGTATAATTTAGAAAGAAAAGAGAAAAGGGCCTATTTTGGCCTCATGTCTGAGCCAAATTTTCCACTCCACTTTTATTAACAAAAAGTGATATTTCAAATTTTATTTGACTTCAAAGTATGTTTTTCAATTCAAAATCCATGAAACTAGAGGAGGAGTATGATTTTTTATCATAAATCCCCAAAACAAGATGTATTGCTAGATAAATTATTAGAGTAAATCCAGGACTTAACAGTTTTAGATTAACATGTGGTATGGACAGACTAAATTTTCCAATGTAGATAAAATTAACAGCTGTAACAAGTGGTGGCTTCTTGGCTTTTTGGACTTTGCTGTCTTTTTGTTTGTTTGTTTCTATTGCAGTACTGGGGATTGAACCCAGGGGCATTCCACCTCCGAGCTACACCCCCAGCCCTATATTTTATTCTTTATTTTGAAACAGGGTCTCACTAAGTTGTGGAGAACCTCACTAAGTAGCTGAGGCTGGCCGAGAACCTGGATCCTCTGGTCTCAGCCTCCCAAGTATTGGGATTACAAGCATGCGCCACCATGGCTGGCTGCTTTTTGGACTTTGAATGCAGCAGCAACTTGTACTGTTGCTAGAGTATAGGTATGTGGCTAATGTGAACAGGCTTAGGTCATGTAGCTAATCTTTGAGTACATAGCTAGGTGGGGCTTTAAGCAGCAGTGTGTGTATGTGTGTGTGTGTGTGTGTGTGTGTATTGAATCTAGGAGAGGAGCATTCTACCTCCCCCCCGCTCTTTTTTTAAATTATTTTTTGTTTTGAAACAAGATCTCACTAGGTGTCTTAAGAGTCTTGTTACATTACTAAGGCTCTCCTCCTGTCTCAGCTTCCCAAGTATAGGAATTATAAGCATGAGCCACCACACCTGACAATTATTACCATTTTTAAATATTTACCCTTTGCCACTCCAAGGTGGGTGTTTTATTCATAATACCTCATTGAATCCTTACAAAGCACTCGATTCTACTATAAATGAAGTAGTGAGAATCCCATTCTCTATCCTTGAAATTCTACTCTCAAGCAAGACAAAAAAAAAAAAAATAGACATAATATAATGCCAGATGTCATAAACCAAACTGCATCAAACTGAAGGAAGGAGACACTAATAGGAGTGATAAACTAACAAGCCTTGCAAAAAACAGAGGAGTTGCTATAGGGCTTCTCTTAGGTCGCTTAATAAATGCTAGGCAATCACCAAGAGGACCTTTTATGTATTACTAAGAGTGAATCTCTCTAAGATTAGATTCATAAAGTAGAACTCAATGAAATATTCCTAATATTATCATTAGTAGGTCTTTAATGAATTGCAAATGAATCTTCCATAATCTTAAGTATGTTACAACTTTATTATAATTGCAATTCCATTACTTTCTTTGGCTACTAAATATTACTCTGTCTTAAAAGTTCTTAAAGCATTACTGTTTTAAAATCAAGTTATAATTCTCCCCATATTTTCCAGACACAAACAAGTTACATAGAAATTACCATCTGATTTTATTTCCACACATAATTCATTGTCCAAGTATATGCAACAATTTTTTAATTAATGACTTCTAAATTTGTTTAAACTAACTTTAGATATAACAGAAATATGTACTCATTCACTAACATTTCTTTATAACAAGTGTTCTTAAAACTTGATTTGTTCATCCATATAACTATTAAAGAAAATATTTAAAATACTATATATATTTGAGGGCAAAATGTAAACATGCATAGTATTATGGTATAAAAATAACAAAATTTAACTTCATATATGAATTTAAATTACATGCATAAGTCAATAAAAAAATGTACAAATGTGTTAAAAAGCCAAAATATTTTCCCCTAACTTCCTTGAATCAAAGAGACTTGATGGACTAAAGATTAATAAGAGAAAAATTATAGAACATGATTGGGAGAAGAAAAGTTTCTGGCCTCATTGACTAGACAAAAAAAAAATAAATAACTATTGATAAACAAGAAAACAAAAATGAGAATGTTACAAATTTATCAAAAAGGAGGAAGATCTTGGCAGTAAAGATTTTGAATTGAATGTTATGGCAGGATATCAAAATGACAGTAAATATTTATACAGTACTTAGAGACGTGAGAGGAATTCAAGGGGGAGATAATGACTGAAATAACAAGCACATAAGAGAGCTTTTTATTTGTGATAAGGATGTAGGTCATGGTTAAAAACTCACAGAGACTTAGAACAAGAAGTCAGTGAAGCAAGTAAAGGAAAATCAACCAAAACAACAGAAGAAATGTGGCTAGCCTGCAATAAACAGGATGGTGAGTGTCAAGAGAGAAGCCACTGAACATTTGGGTGACACTGGAAGTGCTCAGTTAAGTCTAGGGCATAGTTGTGCACACACTTTCCTCCCTAGAGTCAAAACACAGTAAGTAGATGACCACTTAGACTCCTTTTTTTTTCCCCCCCTGTGGCACCTCTATTTGATGGCAAAATGCAAAAAATGCTCATTCTCCAAAACAGTCTACCCTATGTAACCACATAGGCTGCAAGGTGAAGATTGTTCTCAGAGAGGCCTTCTGGTGATTATCCTCTTTAAAAAGCATAAGCTCTTTTCATGCCAAAGGGCACCCTCCATCAGCCTTTAGACAAGAATCATCTTGCCCAATCAGCTGCTTCCTTTGCTTCAAGGAAGAATGAGGAGTATATTAATCAGAATGGACTGAGAGACAAAACCTAAGTTAGTTAAGAAAACAAAAGGGGAGCCGGGCGTGGTGGCGCACGCTTGTAATCCCAGCAGTCGGGAGGCTGAGACCGGAGGATCCGGGTTCGCAGCCAGCCTCAGCTACCTAGTGAGGCACTCCGCAACTTAGTGAGACCCGGTTTCAAAATAAAGAATAAAAAATAGGGCTGGGGGTATAGCTCGGAGGTAGAATGCTCCTGAGTTCAAGCCCCAGTACCAAAAAAAAGAAAACAAAAGGGTATTCATCTTTCCCTCACAAAGTCTTTTGTAATTTGGGTGATTCTGCAATAAAAGTGTTCTCTCTGTAGTCACTCAGCAATCCAGGAAACTTTGATCTCATGACAGACATCACTATTTCAACATGTGGTTTGTATGCTACACACTGGAGACTAAAAAGTAGAAGGGGCATAGTGGCTTTATTCTGGGCCAATTTGCCCAAAACTGTTTACTAGAATCCCTTCCCTCTGTAAGTTTCCCAATTAGATGTGGGGGGAAAAAAAAAAAGCTCCAACAAGATTTGGAAGAAATAGCAGTGATTACATTCTGATTATATTCTGTCTGAAAGCCATTCTGGCTAGAGGTTGGAGAGAGACAGATACAGATACAGAAGTATGAATTCTACTGTTTCTTTATTCTCTCCATACTGAGTTAAATGCAGAGGTGCAGAAGATTCCAGATTCTTCTTGCTTACCTTTATTCCATGTCCAGCTCATTTTCCTGACTTGATAAATAACAGTACTACACATTGTACCACCAGACACAGAGGCAAAAGCCTCCTCTAGACTTCTCCAGCAGTTTGCCTTCTTAGTCACACACTGGCAATTGGACATATCTAACCTCACATATTCCATGACAAACACCAATTTGTCCACCTGTTCCAGTACTTCAGAAGTGCTACTCAGTGACTTTTCATGGATCTTTAAACCCCCTTTTATACTCTTATTTCCCCAAAACTTCCTGCAATTATATAAATTCTCATCCAGTAAAAAGTCACTTATTTAATGCTATCTCATTTATTGTTTCTTGTTTTAATGTCCTGTACTTTGAGGGTCTTATTGAGGAAGTTTCTACCTATGCCCATATGTTTTTGTTCATCAAAGGAAACCACCAAGTATCTAAAGAGAGAGCCTACAGAATGAGAGAAAATCTTTGCCAGCTACTCCTCCAGTAGAGGACTAATATGTAGAATATCTAAACAAACTTAAAAGTCTTAACACTAAAAAAATCAAATAACCCAATCAATAAATGGGCAATTGAACTAAATAGACACTTCACAAAAGAAGAAATACAAATGTCCAATAAATATATGAAAAAAGTTCAACATCATTAGCACTCAGGGAGATGCAAATCAAAACTACACTGAGTCCATCTAACCCCAATGGGAATAGCAATCATCAAGAAATCAAACAACAATAAATGCTGATGAGGATGTGGGGAAATAGGAACTCTTTTATACTGTTTGTAGGATTGCAAATTAGTGTAGTCACTACGGAGATCAATGTGAAGATTCCTTAGAAAATTGGGAATGGATTCATCATATGATCCAGCTATACCACTCCTGAGTATCTTCCCAAAAGGACTGAAATCAGAATATTATAGTAACACATGCATATCCATGTTATAGCAACATAATTCACAATAGTCACATTATGGTACCAATGTATGTATTCATTAACAGAGGAATGGATAACAAAATTATGGGATATGTACACAATGGAATTCCACTCATCAATAAAAAAGAACAAAATCATGTCATTGCAGGAAAATGGATGGACCTGGAGAACATTATGTTAAGTGAAATTAGACAGTCACAGAAAGTGAAGGGTCATATGTTTTCTGTCATATGTGGAAGCTAGGGAGTAGTCGGGATACCAGGGGGACTTTAGATAATAGATGAGAAAATCCAGTGGAGCAATGGAGGTGGTCTAGGATGTTATGGAGGGGGGGGACAGAATTAATGCAGGAAACACTTCCATGAACATTCTGTACATACCTGAGAAAACTAATGCCAATATCAATATCATGTATGGGGAAGGTGGAGAGTTAGGAAGGAGCCAGGGGGAAACCTCACCAACTGCAGTGTGCATCTAAGTCACTATCACTATTTACTACATTACGATGTGAGACTCTAAGACTATAGTGCACCAATAAAAGTAGAAAAAGCCCCTTTCTCCATAACACTCATGGTGTTATGTTTAGTGATCTGGCTAAACAGCTATAAAGGTAAGTAGAGTTCTAGTATTCTGCAACATGAAATGACAAAAAAGTTCACTGAAATTGTAGCCTGTACTCAAAGGTCTATGGAAGGCAAAGCTTGGACAATCAAGAATGTTCTATTATAGGAAAAAATCATGTTTCAGAAGTTTGCCAAGTACAGTGGCAAACTTGAAAAGTTTGAAACAGGAAGAATACAGGTTGGAGGACAGTCTCAGTAACTTAGCAAGACTCTGAAACTTAACAAGACCCTGTTTCAAAATAAAAAGCAAAAGGGCTTGGAGCATAGCTCAAAGGTAAAGTGCACCTGGGTTATATCCCCAGTACAAAAATAAATAAATAAATAAAAATTTGAAATAACAAAAGTGTAATGGATTGTATTGTCTTTTATTCTCAGTGCACTAGAAAACTTGGAGGAAAAAAAAAGAAACATTATGGGCTCAAGAAGTTAAATTTCCCAGGAAAAGAGAAAGTTTCCCTGTCTACCCCAAAAGGTACCTTTATTATCTTAGTTATAGGTCAAGATTTCTAGAAACAAAACCCCAACTCTAATCCATAGGTGGCTACATTTCCAACATCATGGTAAATGTTTTAAATGGGAAGAACTGAAGGGCAAATTTCAATGAAGTATAGCACACTGGTTCCCTAGATTGTGCTGACCATCCTTTGCCAGTAAAAGCAGCACTTTCCCCTCTTGTAAAGTATGGGAATGCCTTCCTCTGAGGCAGTTACCTTGCAGGGACCTTCCACTGAATAATTTCTGCCAACTATTCTTTCTTTCAGACCCACAACCAGACTTAAGTGCCAACAAACCCCAGGTAGGTTCAAAATAAGTACCATATCCACTCAAAGATTTTCATTTACCATTTTTAACTGACAAAAACATGAGTAAATATTTATGGCAGTAGGTCATAAAAGTGTTGAGTTATAATAGTAGAAACATTACATTTTGGGGGCTATTATGGCAAGGTTCAACTTCCAAAAAGAAGGCAATAAAGACTTTCATAGTGAATAGTAAAATCAAATCAGTAAAGGAGTTTGACCAATAGATATTCTTGGCATTTAACAGTTTATCATGGTGTACCTAAGATGGTAAAATTACTGAGGCTTTATCTGATTTGTAAACCAGAAATATCTAGGAATGTAGAACAGATGTCTAGTATTAATCATTATGATAGAGTCAGCATCTTAACCCATTCAAATTTGAGCCAGTTCAAAAACTCAGAATCCTTTAGATGAAGGGAAGTCTAAGTCATTTAAGGAAAGTCTCTAATAGATTCTAAGGCATAGCCAAATACCATATTATAAATCTCTTTCAGCTGGGCATGAAAGCCGTGGCGCACGCTTGTAATCCCAGTACTTGGGAGGTTGAGACTGGAGGATCTGGGTTCGTGGCCAGTCTCAGCTATTTAGTGAGGCCCTCCGCAACTTAGTGAGACTCTGTTTCAAAATAAAGAATAAAAAATATGACTGGGGGTGTAGCTCGGAGGTAGATTCCATCTCCAGTACTGCAAAAAAATAAATAAAAATAAATAAATAAATAAATAAATCTCTTTCTTTGCTCTTCCTAAGATGATCTAAGGGACAGATGACCTTTTATCAGGGTGACCACGTACTGGACAAGAGAAAACAACTAACTTTTGAGGGTATTATTAGACACTAGCTCATAACTAACACAATTTCTAGCAATCCAAAAAACACTTTGGATCATCAGGCAGTCATAAAATAAGGTTATGATGTCAGTGTATCAATGAAGTTTGACCAAAGTATACCCCATCAGTGTGTCTCTAAAATCAATGTTGGTTCTTTCCCAAATCTGGAGTGCATTATTGGAAGAGACAGAATAAACAACAGACAGAATCTCCACATTGTTTCCTTCATGCACAGAAAAAAGGCTATCATGGTGAGGAAGGATCTCTGCCAACCAAAATAATAACATGAAGGCAGTTCTTCATTCCTGGGGACTTCAAGTACAAATATCAACATGGAATACCTAAAGGAAAGGTGGCGAACCCTACCACATTTTTACTCACTTACCTATTTGACCATAGGACAGATGGATCTTAGAGAATGACAGTGGATTACTGTAAACATGAACTGGTGGTGACTTCTACAACAGATTCAGTTCTTTTGGGATATGTGTGTGATACTGGGGATTGAACCCAGGGGTGCTCTACCTCTGAGCTACACCCTCAACCCTATTTTAAATTTTATTTTGAAACAGAGTCTCTCTAAGATGCTGAGGGCTTGGCTTGCTAAGTTACAGAGGCTGGCCTCGTACCTGCAATTCTTCTGTCTCAGCCTCTCAAGTACTAGGATGATAGGCATGCACCACCACTCCTGGCTTTGTAGTAAATTCTTTACTAAAGCAAATCAACACATTCCCTGGTACTTGGATACAACTATTGATCCTGTGAATGCTTTCTCTTGCCATACCACCACAAAGCTATGTAATCTGTTCTATAGGGAACTTCCATAGTCATCTGACCAGGTTATAATGGACATTGCTTGGTGCCCAGTGCCAAAAATCGTAGTTAAATTGAAATCACCAGCTGGCCATTGCTTATGACAGTGAAAAAACAGGCAAAGAAGAAGTTTATTATGATGAATGGAAAAACTGATTCTGATTATCAAGAGAAAAACTGTGGTTGTCTAAGAAAATCTACAAAATTCCATCCCCTGATATATATCCTATATAATTTCCACCACCCCCTTGAATGTAGGCAAGACTCACGAATATGATAGAACAGATATGCCCTTGATCAGTTATATTATATAGGACTCAGCTGTAGCAGACTTCAGTAGTTTTCTTCTGCAGGATTGAAGAAATAAGCTGCCATGTTGTAAGATAGATGGGTCACATGTCTAGGACTTGAGTGGCTTCTAGAACCTAAAAGTGACCTGTCTTTCCTAGCTAGCAACTGGACCTTAGTCCTATCCTCAAGAAACTGAATTCTACCAATGAGCTGAATGAGCTTAGAGAATTCTACCAATGAGCTGAATGAGCACCAGGTAAGATCACAACCCAAGCAGAAACCATGATTTAAGCCTGGTGCAATGCTGAGTAGAGGACACAGCCAGCCCCTACCTTAATTCCAAACCCACAGACACTGTGAGATAATAGGTGTGTATTGTTTTATAAAGGCAAGTATGTAGTAATTCAGGATGTAGTGAACTAATATAATTATGTTGCTTCTACATGACAGGGTAGAGAGGCATATGTCTATAGCACAAGAGATCCTCAAAGACACCTTTTAGGATTCACATATTCTTACAATAAAAAAATTAATGAAACACCGAAAGAACTCAAAATTGTCATAACTACTAATGGCATAGATACCTTAGAAATTCAAGGTTGAGATATCCAACCAGTCAAGAGATCATGATTGGCAAAGTTGCTTACTGATGGCAAAGATGCTGTGGAATGGGTATTAGAAGTAAGTTATAAATACTAGCTGCGTGATGAGAAACTATCCACAAAAATTAAAACTATACCAGTCATGAGTACTTCCTCTTTAGTTTAATATGAATAAGTATGTATCTTATTTCCACATAGACCAGGAAAAGGAAAAATATATCCAGGAGAAGGAAAAATTAATAAATAAAATGATTGGATAATATGAACCAATTTTTTCCCTTACTATCAAACATAATATGTGTCGGGGGCCTAGTTCCGCGGGCTAGACCTCGCCTCTAGATGGCGCCTGGCAGAGTGCCAGAAGCAGCTACAGGTGAATAACATCCTAGGGCTGTGCCACGCCAGAGCACATGCACCAGCACACCCGACTCGTGGTCGGGCCAGGTGAGAGCTGTATGAGACACCTCGTGGCTTAGACCCGGTGCAGCTATAAAAGCCTCCACCTCTCGCATAGAAAGAGCGCGGCTGAAAGAGCTGCTGGGGAAAGGCTGGTTGGGAAGTTGCTGGGCTGGGGAGTTGCTGGGAGAAGTTCTGGGAGGAATTGGTTGGGAAGAAGAAGCGGTTGGGAAGAGGTTGGCCGGGTTGCTGGGGAAGTCCTGGGAAGAAAGATTGTGGGTTGCTAGTGGAAGACGGGTTGCTAGAGAGAGGGGTTATTGAAAGTTTGTAGGAAAAGCACTATTTGGAAAGACGACCTCTGCACTGTGTTTGTTATC
>PVLC010028781.1:0-20725 GCA_004027655.1 Graphiurus murinus
AGTTTTATACTTTAAGCTTTTATGTTAAGGTATTTGATCCATCTTGAGTAGATGGTGTAAGGCACTCCCTTAGCTTTTATTATCAAGTGACTTGTTAGGAAGAAAAGCATCCCAACCTCCCCTCCACACCTCTCTTCCTCTGAACCTCGATTCACCGGCTGCCCTTGCCAACCCTGCCAATCCAGCCTGTTCTGATGCCACACCCCCTGCAGGCCCTCCATGGTTCTTCAAAGGAAGTGACACTTGCCCTTGGAATCTGTAGTCAAGTTTGTTGTTGTTTTGTTTTGATTTGGCTTGGTTTTTTTTTTTTTTTTTTTTTTTTTTTTTTTTTGGTACTGGAGATGGAACCCAGGGGCATTCTACCTCCACACTACACTCCCAGCCCTATTTTATTTTTATTTTGAAATAGGATCTCACTAGATTGATAAGAGTCTCACTACTCACTGAGGGTGTCCTCGAACCTGTTATTCTTTTATCTCAGCCTCCCAAGTACTGGGATTTCAAGCGTGTGCCACGACGCCTGGCTTCTAGTCAAGTTTGATCGCACTTCTCATATGGTGTCCATTCTTTTCTAGCATGCATTAATCTTCATGTACTTGTCTCACGTCTTCTATCAAATGAGGAGATATGGCTAAATGTCACTTGAGGCCTTCAGAGCATTGGCCACAGGGACTCTGGCCTCACGGTGACTAGTAGTTTACAGAAGCTTACCACGTGTTCACTGGATATTCAATTATAAAGAGTTGTAATCAGGCAGGCATGGTGGTACACACTTGTAATCCCAGTACTTGGGAGGCTGAGACAGGAGGATTGCAGGTTCAAGGACAGCCTCAGCAACTTAACAAGGCCCAACTTCCCAAGACACTGTTTCAAAAAAAAAGGGTTGGGGATATAGCTCAGAGGTGGAATGTCCTCTGGGATCAATTCCTAATACCAAAGGGGGAGGAAAAAATAGAATTGTAATCAGATGATTATTATGTAGATGGAAATACTGGATTTGGAAGTTTTCATGGTAGAATTCTCAGGTTCAGTTCTGTTTGCTTTAGAGTATCCAAAATGCTGCAAAAGCTGCCATCAGTTCGCTGAAATAAGAGAAGAGAGGCATTTTTATACCAATAACTCCTTAGGGCTACACAGGAACTTTTACATGAAGTGAATTCAAGATTGTACTGAAAAACTGCAGCCCATATTTAAAGCAGACAGCAGCAGATTTCCTTAGCTTTTAATAAAGTGAAACTGCTGGAGGCAGTCACGAGGCATGTGTCAAATGGCAGCGCCACCTCGAGAGTCATTTTCAGGACACACCACAGGGAACACGCTCCTAGCTTGTCAGGAATACACATACTTCTCCCAGAAGTCCTCCTGGTGTGTGTCAGCCAGAGATTGTGAGCTCCCAGAGTAGAAGGACAGTGGATTTCCAAAGTGTTACAGAGAGATCCTGATGATTATGTGCCATGAGAAATTGACTGGAATGTTGGAGGTGCATGTGTTGTTTTGTTTATAAGAAAAAAGCCATAATTGTGGAAGGCAGTGCCTCACAGTAACACATGTAATGGTTACATATTCAAATCACAGGGAGATTATTAATAATCTAGAACAGATGTTTCTTATCGCAGAATGTTCTTAAAGTTTTCAGAGTTGATCCTTTGGAGGCAAGAGCTAGACTTTTCCTATAAACTGTAATGTTTGGCATTGCATCTTCTTTCCGGGAGAGTCTTAGTTATAGGTTGCACTTGAAGTGACATGCCACAGTAAACAAACTTCCTAAGGTGATAATCAGATTGCATTAGAGGTAATAAGTGTTCTCAAGTGGGTTAGCTAGGAGGAGGACCTCACTATAAACAAACATGGCATGGTGCCAGGAGCAGCCTAGAGGTGGTATAAAAACTTTGCCCACACATCAGTGACACAGATAGAAAAAAATGGCCTTTCAGGTCTGCATTTTAATTTAAGCATTTTTATGAATTCTAGTTAAATATGTAATTCTGTGATTCAATCAGTCACCAAATATTGATTGAGTGCTTATTGTATACCCCGGGGACCAAGGGAAATGCAATATAAAAAGTTTCCCACTCAAAGAACACGTATGAAAGAGTAGGAGATGAGATTTATGGAATTCTGCATTATGCAATTACGTTTAGTAAACATTTATCGAGTCCTCCCGTGTACTAGGCTGTGTCTAAAACTCGGAATGAAATAATGCCCTATGGCTTTTTAGTAATTTATTTTTTCCAGTGCTAGTGATTGAACTCAGGACTTTGTACATGCTAAGCTCACACTCTGCCCCTGTGCTACACATTAGTCTTCCATTGTTTGAAAATGTATTCCCGAGCCAGGCATGGTGGCACACATTTGTAATCCTCAGTACTTGGGGAGTCTGAGACAAGAGGATCACAGGTTTGCAGCCAACCTCAGCAACTTAGCAAGACCTTGTTTCAAAATAAAAGAATAAAATAGAACTGGGGATGTAGCTCAGAGGTAGAATGCCCTTGGATTTAAGATTTAATCCTTACTACCAGAAAAAAAAAAAAAAAAAAAAAACCAGTTACCATTGGGGAAAAAAAATGTATCAATGTAAAATAAAGCTGAATGTATCAGAATGTTGTTAGGGTTTTAATAATGAGACTCTGTAGGGAAATATTTACTGTTTTGGAAAATATGTGAACCTGGCATGGATATTGATCTCTCACCAAAGGCACAGTTTCTGATTAATCCTGTAGCAGTTTGAGCTACTTTAGTAGTTAGTTCATTTGAATCAATTTTAGGATGACCAAGGATGCTTAGCGGAGTTCAGCTTCAAAGAAATCAGTGAGATCCAGTAGCTAGGAGAGTGGTTTGCATCCACATTGCGGAAACCGTGGGTACCAGTCTCATAGTTTGCTGTTCTGTTAAGAGGGGACATAGGAAGGTTTTGGGTTAGGACAAAGGCATGCAGATTATGTTCTAGGGCAGTTTGACTTGTCAACAGTGCATTTGATTCCTTGGGAGGAGGAAGAGCAGCCAGAAAGCTGCTGCCACCATGCAGAATGAAGACTGAGCAGAGATGTTAGGTGTAAAAGTGAAAATGAGTGCATCGAAGAGGTCACCTTTGTTTCCTTGGAGACGTCTAGAACTTGATTGACCATGGCATGGACAGGGCCAAGTGAAGATGCTGGGCAGCCAGTGTGGGTTTTAATAGATGCGAGAAGAAGGCAGGTAAGCAGGGAGCTCCCTGCATAAGGTGTACTTTGAAATATTGTTGGACATCCTTGTGGCTTGGTATAACCAGGGAAATAGGAATGGTGGCCACAGTCTTAGAGAAGCAGGTGGAGGGAGGGAGATGGCGTGCTGGGACTTGCTCATCACTGTGCAGTGGGTACAGAAAATTCCTGCAGGTTTGAACTCTTGGAACAGATGAACTTGAACTTCTGAGGAATGGATGCAATGAATGAGTAGTGAATTAACCAGCTCACCCTCCTTCCTCCCCTGTCTGCCTTCTCCCTCCTTACTCCTCTCTTCTTCTTCTTATGGGGATAGTTGAGCATGTTTGTATGCTAGAGGGAAGAAAAGAATGATCATGAAGGATACAGAAATAAAAAAGACAGAATAAACATATGGTGAATCGCGCCCCCTCTTCATGGCATCTGTGTAAAAGCAGTTGAAGAAGCAGGACCTTCTCTGGTGGATGGAAAGTACTTACAGGTTGGGTGGTTTCTTCATCCTTTGCCAGAGACACACCATTAATATTTACAGCAGGTGTGTCATCCCACACGATTTGTTCCTATACAATGTTCTCTGAAAAGGAATCTGTTATGTAAGAAAATAGAAGCAGCCGGGAATTATTAGATTGGTGAACTCAGGCATGCTACATTAAACATCAGGTCATAAGGCCCAGCCAGGAAGCATAGAATGAGAGGGACTTCTCCAGTGTTTCTATACGCATATTCATGTGGGCATTCTGCTGGATGCACATGGTTTCAGTGGGAACTGAATGGCTTTAGGGGATTCTGAGACAGCAGAGAAGAGTGGTTTAGACTGAGCTCAGGAGATGGGCAGACAGGGGTGGACATCCTGGCTTTGTCACACCTGCTTAAGTGATTGGGAGCCAGCGACTCAATCTCTCCAAGCCTCAGTTTCTCCTTCTGTAAAAGGAGATAAACATAACAGCCACCTCTGATGACTGTGTTGAGAACTAGAAAAATGCAACCATGCTTACTCATTGAGCACCTACCATGTGCCAGGGAAGAAAAGAATGATAGCCCTGATCTTGGTCCTGGGCTGCAGCTCCCAGGGAACATCCACTCTGTGGAGTCGAGAAACAATTGGTGCATTTCTCAGGAGGGAGAGACGCCGCCGCCGCCACCGAGCAAAAGGCCTGGCTGTGCTTCCTCAATGGGAGCCAACACTGTGGATGTCACAGGGAGGGGGACAGCGGTCTCACCTTGCTGACCATGCCGACCTCGAGCTCCTGGCCTCAACAATCCTCCAACCTCAGACTCCTGAGTAGCTGGGACTTTAGTAGCCCTACCTGGCTTGAGAATAATAATAATAATATTTATTTTTCTTCAGATGAAAAGGCAGGGCTTCCACTGGCAAATTAATTTAGAATCTGGTATTGAACATTTTAATTTCAAAGAGAAAATTAGTGCTATTATTGGTGTGTGCATGCCAGCTGGACAATTTCAGTGTTGATATTAGTTGGTGATAATCATTTGTATGCCTAGGAACTTCCGATTACTTTAAAGGGGCCTGGGTACTGGTGTTCGCATATTTGAGCATCTCTGTTTCCTTATTAAATCGTTTCCTTATTAAATGTCACTTTTCTGACATTTGCCCAACATAAGCTTCTTAAAGGGCGTTGATATGATGTTACATGTCTGGGGGAAAAGACAAAGCAATTCTTTTTTTTTTTTTTTTTTTTTTTTAATGGTACTGGGGATTGAACCCAGGGGCATTGTAGCCCCGAGCTACACCCCCAGCCCCATTTTTTTATTCTTTATTTTGAAATAGGGTCTCACTAAATTGTGGAAGGCCTCCCTAAAGTAACTGAGGCTGGCTGTGAACTTGGATCCTCCGGTCTCAACCTCCCAAGTACTGGGATTACAAGCATGCGCCACCATGCCCGGCAACAGAGCAATTCTTGAAGGAAAATATTATTTTTTTAGGAAATATAGTACAGGATTGTTTTTGTAAAAAATGAGGACAGTTACAGTCCACAGAGGATCAGGGTCAGGTTTGACTAAGGAATGTGTTACAATCAGTGGCACAGGGAAGAGAAAGGAAAGTCCAAATGGGGTTTGAAGACAAGCTAGCGCCTGTCCCCTGAGAACTTCAAGATCTGAAGAAATGAAGGCAGCTTCCTTAAAGCCTTCAGGACCCAGGTCACGAGGAGCCCGAGTGTTGGAGAACTGTAGAAGCAGAAACCCAGGGACAGCAGGCGTCCCGGTGACTTTGCCATTGGAACACCAGCACTGCTTTAGGGAATTACCTCAAACCTCTTAGCCAGCGGCAATTCATTAAACCTAGCCACTCATTCACAGAATTCCCTTCAGCAAAAGGATGCTCTTTTAAAGAGAGAATTAGGGACCTGCCCTCATTCATTAAAAATAAACCTTTTATTTTTCCTGAAGCCAGAAAAGCTCAGGGTAATTATAGTTTGAAGGAGGCAAAGGTGATCTCACACTTCAACCTACTCCCGTCAAGGCACTTGACTTAACTGCCCAAGCCAGTCTAACCAGGGCTGCGGAGAACTTGGCCTTGGTCCCTGCAGGTTCTGTGATATCCCAGAAGCCTCTTCGGTATGCCCTGGGATGCCCATCAGTACTGTGAGTCACTCTAGTATGGGACATGACATCTGGACAGACGCAAAACGATTCATTCCCTCCTTTGCCTTCGAATTCCTTGCTTTCAAAATAGTAGATGAAATGAAGCAAACTCTTTGTGTTTCCCCTGAAAGCTCGGTGTGGATTGTAACTAGTTTTTTGGGGGGTGGAGGGGGGCAGACTTTGTTTTAAATGTCCTTTGTGTCCTATTCAGTAATCCCCACCAGTTGTGTGCTCTGTTTTGAGGTATCCCCCATGGGAGAGGAATGGGTGTACAGTGGTCTGCAAAAGGAAACACGCACAGGTTTTGCTCAACTGGTAGATGAGTTTAAAAATAGCTCTTAAAGTTTGCAGTGTGGAGCACCATGTGTGCGATCCCGGACGACATGTGTGCTACTCGGCGCAAAACCCTTCACAAGTGTTACCTAATTAACCCCACGCCGTCTGACAGGTGGCCGGCCCCTTGGTGGCTTGCAGGACAAGGGAGCTCCTGCACATCCACCACCAGCTCAGAACAGCGTCTTTGTGTCTCAGGGCTCTGCCACCTCAAGAGAAAGTGCACCTTCCCTGGCTTGTAAGTGGAATAGGTAACCAGCGTCCTCCCGGGAACGTGGGTAATTATTATGGGAGATTCAACAGCATCCTTAGCAATTTCTGGGTTTTGCTGAACCAAGCTAGTCACTGACAGCAGAAGGAGAGACCAGCACTTGAAGGTGGATCCCCGGTGAGAGGCCTCATTGCAGGGGGGTGCTGGAGAGGGCCAGTCTTTGAGTATGAAGGCCAGGCCTGGGTTAATAGCAGGTGATGGGGCCTCAACACAGGACCGTGGAGTGCAAGTGGCACTGGAAAACTGAATGCAGCCTGGACTTGTTAGGTCCATCCGTCGTTAGCTGTGGTAGCAGGTGGAGGAGACTGCACTAGGCTGCACGTGGATGCGGCAGAACTCCTCTCTGGGAGACGATGAGGGTTGTTGTATGGTTATCACAAGACATGGAGGAGAAGGAGGAGAACAAAACAGAATGCTTGATGGAGGCTGGAGTCCAGGGGAGGAGGATAGAGGTTCTGGAAGCTAAAGGAAAGTTGTCAGCATTGGAGCACTGACCACAAGGCCCAGTGGATGTTAGCATAACAATTAGAGGTGTGTACCTGGAATTCCATCATGCACTCAGGGGGCTCTGCCATCTGCTGGCATGGGGTCTTGGGCAGGGTCTCTTTGTGTCTCAGTCTTTTTTTTTTTTTTTTTTGGTGTGGTACTGGGGATTGAATCCAGAGGCATTCTACCTTCAAGATACACCCCTAACCCAATTTTATTTCTTATTTGGAAACAGGGTCTCACTAGGTTGATGAGAGTCTCACTACTTGCTGAGGCTATCCTTGAACCTGTGCTCTTTCTATCTCAGCCTCCCAAGTACTGAGATTACAAGCATGCCCCACCAAGCCTGACGTCTCAATCTTTTTGTTGGTAAAAATGGAAATAGCCAAAGTGTCTATGACTTTTTTTTAGATTAAATGGAAAAATATTATTTATATCTGTATCTTTATCTATAGATAAATAGATAGATAGATAGATAGATAGAGTTAGTGCATGTAGTGCCTAGGATGGTATGTGGCACCAGGTAAGCATGTGATAAAAGTTGGCAACAATGGGCAGGAAGTGAAGAAGAAGATGATGATTCTGTTAGTCAGCTTTGCATTACTATAGTGAGACGCCTGACATAATTAGCTTGTGAAGAGAAAAGGTGTATTGCAGGCCGTGGGTTAGTCCAAGATCAGCTCGAATCATGTCTCTGCACCTCTGACCAGGTGGCAGGAACGTGTGGCAGAGAAAACCACTCACCTCATGAGCCAGGAAGCAAAGTCAGAGAGGAAGAGGAAGAGCCTGGGCAGGGTCCCATGACCCCCTTTGAGGAAACCCCCTAGTGAGTGAAGAACCTCCTATTGGGCCTCATCCCTAAAAGTTCTGCCACCTGCCGAGTGCTCCACCAGGGACCACACCTTCAGCAGATCCTTCGGGGGACGCTCATGGGCTCAGTTTATAGGTGGAGACGCAGGGTCAGCAGCTGGGGAAGTGGGATGCAGGCTGAGCACTAGTGGGGAGCCCGGAGAGCACTTGTTAGCACTCGGGCTTCGTGAGCTTGTGGCTGCCCGTCCTCTCGTCATTTCATAGCACTGTGGTGTAGATAGTAATCGTCAGTTCAGTGGTTAAAACTTGCACAATTTGATTATATTATTTAAGAGGAGATTTTCAAGAAAATAGTTATTTGCTTTTGTTCCCAAAGCAGTCCATCTTGTTTGTCCCTGGTGGTCAGCTCAGGATAAGCAAGGACAAATGGCAGTCAGTGTGACCCCTAACAAGCCCTGGACACGTGTGGTAGAGCTGTACAGAGAGCTCCACGTGGCTTTTTTAGGCGTTGTGAAGCAAATTATATAACTAAGGGACTAAAAACGCAGTAAAAATTTAAATTCAATTTGTAAATGTCTATTGATTTCTACCATGTGTGCAGCACTAGGCTTCATGTACCATGATGTCTTCGCTTCCAAGTTACTATATTATTATTCGTGCAGGGTGTGGCTGGGGGTTGAACCCAGGGCCTCCTGCATGCTAAGCAAGCCCTCTACCACTGAGCCACATCCCCAGCCCTCTCCTACATCTCATTTGTTTATTCATTTCCCAGATATTTATTAAATACTTGATCTGCACCCCAAGTACTTGGCTGGGCCTCCAGACAGTGGTGAGTGACCCAGCTCCAGGGTTCAGGAAGGTCCACGGAGGAAGATGGCACCTTTAATTTTCTTAAAAGTTCTGTCAAAAATACACGTTAACCTCCAGACCCCAAGTCATGACTTGTACCACTCTGTAGTCTTTTCTCCAACGTTGAAAAGGAATAACGTGATTATTCCCTTCCCATTTCTTGCCTGTTCAGCCATTTTCATAATCACAGAATTATAATTTGTGTGTGTGTGTGTGTGTGTGTGTGTGTGTGTGAGAGAGAGAGAGAGAGAGAGAGAGAGAGAGAGAGAGAGAGATTGATTTGAGGAGTTTACTTAGTGCTCTGAGAGAGAGAGAGAGAAAGAGAGAGCGAGGCGGGGGGAGGAGAGAGAGAGAGAGAGAGAGGGAGAGAGAGAGAGAGAGAGAGAGAGAGAGAAATTTGAGGAGTTTACTTATTGCTCTGAGAATAACATATGGCAAAGAACTGACAAATCCTCTCCATTCCCAAAGACGACATTTCTCTTTGGTATAATGAGCATTTTCATGAGTTGTGAAGGACATTTGGTGATAAAAATTTACATTATTCAAGAAGAGCCTTCATAGCAACTTTAAAAATGTATAGGGCATGACATTTAAAATTTATACTAGAATGCTAATGGTTTCACAGTCTAGTTTGAGGTTTTGTGGCAAAGGTGAGCGCTTGACTTCTCTCGTCGGATTTTATAGAATGAGTGAAAAATTCGTGTCAGTGTTTTCAGTTTGCATACATTGATTTAGGGTTTGATAAGGAAAATGAGGGTGACTTATAAGTGGTGTCTTATCATTATAGGGGTTAAGTCTTTAAAAAAAAAAAAAAAACAGGACAGGCAGGTCTGTTTGTATCTTCAAAGTTTTTCATTGTCTTGATTCCGTAAGTAGCAGTCATATGTGGAGGTTCATTGCAGCCCTCTCAGATGGTCGTGTAGTATCCAGGGTCACAGCCAGCCCTCCTGTCCTGGTTCCCAGGCACACCAGCCATTGTGTTTGAGTCTGCTCTACTACAGATGCTAGGAAAGGGTGGTCTGTCTGTGTTCTGCCCTCGGCCATCAGGTCCAAAGATGTTTCCTGTTTATATTCTTCTGAGGCTTTTGTTTATTTGCTTTTCCCAAGGGGGGGAAATGCTATCTGCTAGGGTAATATTAGCATGATGATCGTAGATATGCTAATTTTCTCTACATGTAATATTCTGTCTTATATGAAATAATCACTTTTATTTTTGTGGTACTGGAAATTGTACCCAGGGGCCCTCTACCCCTGAGCCACAGCCCCAGATCTTTAATTTTTTTTTTTCTTTCTTTTGAGACAGGTTCTCACTAAGTTACCAAGGCTGGCCTAAAAAATAACCATTTTCTAATTACCACCCTGGCTGTGTTTAGGTAATTGAGGCCAGTTAAGAGATAAACAGAAAATACTTCCATTCTTCCTTTCTGTGCTAGAAGAAAGGAGAATTTGACAAAGCAGTTAAAGAACAGAGGGAAAGTAAGGCAACATTTCTGTGAGGGAAATTCTTTATCATTTATGCTTCAGAATCTTTAACAATGTAATGCAATTTAAAAATAAGATACTATGGTGTGTGTGGGAGTGTGTATATATGTGGTCCCTGTGTTTTGAATAATGCATCTTTAAATGACAAATGCTTCACAAACATGTATTTGTAGAAAAGAAACGAGTCTCCATATGACCAACATAACTTACAAATATTAATACAGACCTTCTTGGCAGATGTCTAGCGCCCCCACTGCAGCGTGGCGTCTTAGCAGCAGACAGGTGTTTGTGGACAATTTGAACCCGATCTGACTCTGAGTCTCTACAAGGAATAACAATAAGAAAATATAGTTTAAGTAGAAACGTTGTTGTTTTACTTTCTGATCATGAGAGTAGTATATACATACTGTAAAAAAAGAAATTAGAAAAGCCTAAAAATGAGAATAAAGGCTGTGCTGAAGCTCCTCACTCTGCTGAGCTCTGGCGAGGCACCCGTGATCAAAATGTCGAGGGTTTCCTGCCTGGTGAAGCTTAAACCCCCCAGTGTTCGTGTGTGGACCCCGTTCACCGAAACACACTGGGGGAAAGTTGCAGAGTCCATGTGACTTGCTTATCTTCCATAACCTCCTGTAAGGAATACTTTTTGCCTATTAAATATTCTCCAGTATTGTTGTTTTCAATGGTTACATTCCCTTTTGTCTTGTGAATGCACTCTGATTTAAATATCCACCTACTTAAGCTCTTTAGGCAATTTCTAATATTTTGTTATTGTAAACATAGGTGGCCATGAACATTTCAAATGTAACTCTTCATCTGGTTAAGTCATTATCTCCTTGGCGTCAGTTGTTATATATAAGCTTAGCAGGTTGAAAAGAGTGTAGATTCCTGAAACACTGTTAGATTACCAGCAGGAAACATCCTATACTTTGCACTCCTACCAGCAACATATAGGTATTCCTTATTTCATAAATTCCCAGAATTAAATGTTATTAGGGAGGGGTACCCTCTAGCAGTTTGATGAAAAGTAGCCTCATTGGACTGCTAAAATTGTGTTTCTTTGAATATTTGTACAAACACAGATATTTTCATATCTTTATTTCCATGATTCATTTCTTAAATTCATTTGCTGGTTTTTCTAATATTTTTCTTATTTATTCATCAGTACTCTATAGTTAATAGTTAAGCGATTTCATCTATTATCATGTATGTGGCAATTTTTTTCACATGTAAGGAATGTGTTTTTGTTTTAGTGGTGCTGGGGTTTGAACCTAGGGCCTCACACATGCTAGGCAAATGCTTTACCACTGAGTTACACTCCCAACCTGAGTGTGTGTGTGTGTGTGTGTGTGTGTGTGTGTATGTGTGTGTTTTCTGGTACTGGGGATTGAACGCCAGGGGCATTCCACCTCCGAGCTACACCCCCAGCCCTATTTTTAAATTATTTTTATTTATTATTATTATTATTATTATTATTATTATTATTATTATTTTGCGGTACTAGGGATTGAACTCAGGGGCATTCTACCTCCAAGCTATACCCCCAGCCCCATTTTTTATTCTTTATTTTGAAACAGGGTCTCACTACGTTGTAGAGTGCCTCACTAGGTAGCTGAGGCTGGCCGCGAACCCGGATCCTCTGGTCTCAGCCTCCCAAATGCTGGGATTACAAGTGTGCACCACCATGCCCAGCTAATATGTCTGTTTTTTTACCCCAAGTTCTCACTAAATAAATCATGAGGAGAGAAATATTGAGCCCTCTTCTCACTCTCGCGCCTCTCTCTCTCTCTCTCTCTCTCTCTCTCTCTCTCTCTCTCTCTCTCTCTCTCTTTCTCTCTTCTCCTTCTCCCTCTCTCTCTTGTGCTAGGGACTGAAGATTGAACTCAGGGCCTTGCACATGCTAGGCAAGCACTCTTCCAAGGGAATCCTCCTCTTGGTGCTGGGGAGAAGTTGGAATCTTACTCCCTAGCCACAGCAGTAATGCAGTAGCCACAGACATTAATGCTCAAGAAGGTCATTGATTCTTCTGCCAGGGTTGCCTTCATGGTACCAATCTCTAGTTCTTGCCTGAGCTGCTGGGACCCTGTAGGATACAAGCCAGCACGTGACCTTGGTGGTCAACTCTGTCCTGGTTCAAGGTCATGCCTCCTTCCCCTCCCCCCACTGAGGAAATCAATGGTTCCATGACTTTAATCGGCTTCCACAAAACGAGTACTGTCTACCTAGATGTACCATAGTCGGTGTGCCAGTTTAGAGCTGTAGAAAGAAAAAGGTGGGCCTGTATCTGTGAATGAATGAATAAATGAAAGAATGAATGAATGAATGGGACCCTGACAAATGGCTGCTGCTCTGAACAGTGGGGACAGATTTATGTGGAAGCCAGAGTAAACTACGCAACCAGGTAATAATTTTGAGCAGTGAAGTAAGTTTGCTATAGAAATCGTTAAAGAAACAGATAAATCACAGTAATTTCAACATAGCACTTTTGCCATTCAATAAATGGGTATTTTAAATTTCATTTGCTTTTGAACTAAGCTCAATAATTTATAGAGTAAGTCATTCGAAGATTAATGCTCAGAAGGGAGGAAAATCACTACACAAGAACAGAAACATATCATTTATGTATATTACATTGGAGCCTTGTCTGCTTGTGTTTCCATTATAAACCTGATCCTACAAGCCTTTATAATAAAAAGTTTGCCCCCGGCTAAAGTTTGGCATTTGTCTCAACCTCCTGAGACTCTAATTTTCATTTTATTCTTTTCATTCTCAAGTAATACAACATCTATCCATGTGTTTTTAATGTTTTACATGACTAATTCAAAACTTCATTCATTTAATTTTTTTTTTTTTTTACTTTTCACTTTCTAAAAATTTAAAGTTTTGCCAGGCATACTGGCACATGCCTGTAATCCCAAGACTTGGGGGAGACTGAGATGAGAGGATCACAGGTTTGAGGCCAGCCTCAGCAACATAGTGAGGCCCTCAGCAACTTAGTGAGACCCTGTTTCAAAATAAGAAATAAAATAGGGCTGAGCGTGTAGCCCAAAGGTAGAATGCCCCTGGATTCAATTCTCAGTGCCACAAAATTAATTAATTAATTAAAAATTTTCAGTTGGCTTTGGTTTTCATCCTAGAATCAGGCACCACTTCACAAAATGGAGTAAGTGTTCCCCGATTACTTAAGAAGTAAATTTGTGGCAGATGAGTTCAGAATACACTGGATTGCAATTGATTCTGGAGTCTTTTTAAAAATGGTTACACAATCCTTAAAGATGGTTTGAAAATACTATTCAAATTATGAAGCCAGATGTGGTGGCACACACTTGTAATCCCAGTACTTGGGAGGCTGAGACAGGAGGATCCCAGGTTCACGGCCAGCCTCAGCAACTTATCAAGGCCTTCAGCAACTTAAGGAGACCCTGTTTCCAAATAAAAAAATAAAATCGGGCCGGGGGTGTCGCTCAGAGGTATAATGCTCCTGGGTTCAATCCCTAGCACCAAAAACCAAACCAAACAAACAAACAAAAAAGCCTGAGAAGGTGGGTGGTTAAGTGTCATGATGGCATCATTTGATTTTACAACAGAGTCAATGACACTTCGTCATCACAAAGTGTGAGTTCATCTGTTAGAAGAATCATTAAAATCTGGCATCCCTGGCTCGATCAGGCTACATAATTTTATAAAACCCATTTGCAGACACCTAAGCTGTACACTGATCTATTTAGATGGCATTTGTTTGATAATGTGGAAGCCTTGGGTTGTCTACATTCTCAGTAACCTGTTTCACTTGAAGATCAAGGGAGACTCTTTAAACTCCTGGTACCCAGCCTGCCAACTGGGTAGAGCTGATGCTGGGGAAATACTCTTTGAATAGATGAGGGCCTGAATGTGTGTTCAGTGACAGATTGCCACCAACTTCTTCTAAAAGTCATGTGTTCAAAATCTTTGTTCATTAGGTTAGGACTTCTAGTTAATTTTACCATAAACTATAATGCAAAATATAAATTCTACCATATAGTTTATTTGATTTGCAATGAGTATACTTGAGCCAAGTAGACGTCACAGCCGTCAGTGGGAAGTCTGACCAGTTTCTGAAGGAGCCCCACCCCAGGCACCCTGTAGTTGAGCTTGAATTCCTTGTTGATGTGGTTTTTAAAGATTGTCAATAGTTTATTTCATTGTCAGATACTTGGCTCTGTTTGCTCTTTTTAAAATAAAAATGACGTTGAGCCCATCCCTTTCCTTTTAACTTTAAAACAGTTAGTCTGAATGCTGAATATGAGAGTAGAGTTCGGGTGTGGCTTTCATTGAATGATTCCCTTCAACCTGCAGACCACTGGAGCCCAGACAGAGGCAGCTCTGCAGCCTGTAGCCTGGGGCAACTGTTCTCAAATCTTCACCTTTAGCCAAGAAACTGGCAGAAATGCACCCCAGTAGAGCCTACCCCCAGACCTGCTAAACCTGAAACTCAGAGGATAGGATCCAGCAATCTGTGTTTAAGGAGCCCTTCAGTGGACGGCAGTGCGTTAGGCTTGAGAGCCACTCTTACAGGGCTTAATGGAGCCCGGTACCAGGGTGGGCGCATGTGCGGTTCTTCTTGGCATGAGCACAATGGGCGACATACACGTCAGCACCAGCTGCAGAGCCTGCTGCTGCTAGACACAGGGTAAAGGGCCTTGGAGATCTTGGAAGGGTTTGGTTTCAGGTCAGGTGCATGGTGCAAGGTGCAGCAGTCAGATGTGGTGCTGGAGTTATGGGGCCCTCTAGTCCAGCCTGGCCAAGCCAGCCGCAGGATAAGCATTGCACATTAGAACTAGGCTGCACAGTAGAGCTTTGCCAGTATTTTGCAGTACCCAGTTGAAGTTTTTCAACTGGGTTTGACATCTCTTACATTTTCATAAGAAATTTCGTTAAGATGTTAATGAAATGAAGTGCCATTTGATCCTAGAAATAGAAATTGCTATATTTAAATGGTTATAAAAACAGTTGAAATGATTTTTGTCACTTAGTTTTGTGAGTATAATGTCTGGTTAATAATGACCTTAAGAGATCATCAGTAAAGCCCTTGTTCTGAAATGGTTATAGCCCCTTCAAGCATATAGCCTGATTTTTTTGAAACAGTTGTTTTAAAAGAAGCAAACTCAAGACTCTTGCTTGAAAAAAAAAAAAGAGGAAAAGATCTTATTTGAAGTTTTATACCAATTCAATATTTAAACTATTCCATAATACTCTGATTTTATTTTCTTTATAATTATTAAGTATTATTTAAAACTTTAATACTTCTTTCCCACCTCAAATTCTCCCAGTTTCCCCTCATGCAGGGTGTTGTCATTTTCAGTGAGCCACCATGGGCAAGGCTGAGAAGTTTTGCACTGGGCAGGTCTCTGTCCTCTGCTCCTGGGAAACCCTGAGCCTTTGTGTTTTCCTTCTCTTGTCTGAGCAAACAGCCTCAGTTCCTCCCATCAATCCTAGTTATTTCATACCATTTCCATACACCATTCTAGTGATGATACTACTGTGTCCTTTATCTCCCAGAAAATATGGCATCCAGAGCTGAGCACAGTTACTCAGATGCCATCCTCCTGGGGCCAGAACAGAGAGAAAGTTGCACTTGTGTGAAATGTGAATGATTCCCATGAGCGACTATAGAAGTCTGTATTAGTCGGCTTTGTCTTGCTGTAACAAAACACCAGAGGCAAGGAATTTTACAAAGACAGAAAGGCTGGGCTAATGGTGTAGCTCAGTGATAAAACACTTCCCCAGTACATGCATGAAGTACTAGGAAAGAGAGAGAAAAAGAGACAGAGAGATTGATTTACTTAGCACATGCTTTTGGAGTTTCAAAGTCCAAGATCAGGCAGAGTGAGGCATTTGTTTGGCTTCTTGAGGGGTGCACATCATGGCAGGACTGCATGTAGGAGCAGTGGTAGCAGAGATAGAGAGACCCGGGTCCCACAGTCCCCTCTGAGGGCATGTCCCCAGAGACCTCCTGACCCCCCAATAGCTCCACCTTGGGCACCAGACCTTTACCTCACAGGCCTTCAGGGGACACTCAACATCCAAGCTATGGCACAGTCACTGAAGTGGGAGCCCTGTCGAGGCAGTAACTGTTTCACTGCTGGATCTTTGTTGACTAGAACAGTGCTTGGCACAAGGCCTATGCTCAGAAATGGCTTTAAACTTAAGAATGAAAGGGGAGCTGGAAAGAAACAGAGAGAAAGTGAAAGGAAGTGGGCTCCTGTACTCGCCTCCAGCCCTTTTATCTCGGGTCCTTCAGTCCCAGTGAGCAAGCAACCCGATGTCTAAGGATCTCGCTTGGTGGGTGTGGGCTGAGATGAGGGAGGGTGGGTCATCTTGAAGGATGGGGATGTCCACCATCCAGAATGGCTGGTGTCAGCAGTAAGTTGAGTCCTGCTAGCCAAGTTAAAAGAAAAAAAAAATTGAATTATAGAACTCATATTCTTTTCTAAAGGGAAATTAAAATGTTTTCAGTGATACTGTGCCTTTTAATTAATACCTACACTTATACGATATGATATGAGATCACTTATATGATATGATATGAAATGAGAGACCCTCATTGTCTCTTCATAGTGTCAGGCATGTTCTTCTGACATGATGCTCATGCCTTGCTGAGACAATCTGCTGTCGTGCCCTGGTCTTATTCTTGCCCCTGTAACATGGTTTGTGCCCAGTCAAGGTTGTAGCCTAAAAGACATTATACACTGTTTTCTATGACTGTTTAGAAGGTAAAGAGCCAGACTGTCTTGTTGTTTCACATGAGGCATGAGAGCACCAAGCTTGACCCTGTTACATTGAAGTTTTCTCTGAATTTAACCAATTCACCCACGTTTAGTGACTCCCATGTATTGCCCGCAGCCATGTTTCTAGATGGTAGAGCTTTCTTGCCATCTCCTGGGCCTGATTTCGGCTCCTGATCTTCAGGGCTTCCCCTTGGGAGGCTCTCAGTTTACTCAGACTTGACTCCAGCTTTGGCTTATGTTAAAGCCCTTGAGGGCACAGTGAGTTCTGCAGGAACCTCCTGGCGATGTCCTCGGGAACCATGTAGCTTTCTCTCAGCTGGAGGCCAGAGAAATTCTCACTAGTAGAAAGGCAGATGCCCTGTGAGTATCCAAACACATAAAGTGTGGGCCACCAATCTCATAACTGATTCCAGGTCCATCTCCAGTGTAGGATCTCATGACCTGACATTTGTGAACTAACCCAATTCCTGAATCTATTTTCCTTTTCAGTCCCAACTCTCCCTCCTTTGTATAATTTAAGTTAGCTCTTTTTTTTTCGGGGGGTGAAGGACTACTAGGGATTGAACCCATGGGCATTCTACCTCTGAACCATACCCATAGCTATATTTTATGTTTTGTTTTGAAACAGGAGCTCATTAAGTTGTCCAGGCCCTTGCTAAGTTGCTGAGGCTTTCCTTCAACTTTTGATCCTCTTGTCTCAGCCTCCCAAGTACTAGGATCACAGGTGTGCATCACTACACCCTGTTAACTCTTTACATTTTTACTTTATCATGTAACATTGAACTCTAGTTTCCTGAGTCCTTCTTTTGTTTTATTTTTGGTTGTTGCCTTATGATTATATACAATAGTGGGATTTGCTGTTACATATTTGTACATACGCATACATAATCTGGTCAATTTCATTTCCCATAAGCCATTTTAAAGCTTCTTGGAACATGATGAGTTCTAAATAAATACGTAACTAATAGTTGTAGAACACAGATGAATCAAACTCATGACTTAATTATCTTTCCACAGAGCATTAATGACCAGGTGGAAATGGCCACTTTAGGGTTTATTTCTTGTCAAAGCTTCTAGAAATTCACTTATCTGTTAATTAGGGGTGGGTTCTAAGGCTGCAGTTAGTGGAATAGAATTCTTCTGTTGTGCAAAAAAGGTTTTGTCTCTGTTCCCCTTGAGAGCCTTGCTCATTGATATGATAGGACAAGAGTACTTTTCCGTTCTCTTTCACTCATTTGAAAAAATGTCATACAGCATGCCATGAACTTATGGAAGTCAGGAAGTTGATCGCATTTCCTGCTTCACCTAGGAAGGAAAGGGCAGGACGTGGGCGCGATGAGACGTGGCAAGGTCCAAAGGCAGGACTGAACGTGGACGTCCACGGGCCACCGCTGGGTTTCCCTTCAAAGTGACTCAACATCACAACATTTTCTTTTAAGTCCTTATAGATCTAAGTTGGAGATCTTTGAAGAAATATTTGCTGAATGACGTAACTCTGCAATCCAAAAGTAAATCTTAAGACATGAGAACACATGTCTGAATCAGTGAACTTGCAGACACACATTAGCAGAAGTCAGACTTCTCCGCAGACTGGTCACATTTAAACAAATAAAATCAACAGATACAAGCCGGGTGTGGTGGCACACATTTGTAATCCACGTGCTTGGGAGGCTGATACAGGAGGATCAGAGGTTCAAGGCCAGCCTCAGCAACTTAGCAAGACTGTCTACAACCTAGTGAAACCATGTTTGAAAATAAAAGATAATAAGGGCTGGGGGTAGCTTGGAGGTAGAATGCCCCTGGTCTCAATCTCCAGTACCAAAATCAAATAAAATACAAAATAGGGCTGGGGTTGTAGCTCAGAGGTAGAATGCCCCTGGGTTCAATCCCTAGTGCCACAAAACAAAACAAAAAACAACAATAACAAAAACAACAGACACACATCTGCACCTCCCCCGTGCAGAGGACTCATGCCAGATTATAGAAAGCAGTGTCACTGCTGGGAGGGATCCATGCTAGCATTTAGTACTCAATCAGGAACCTAGCATGTAGTAAGTGCTCAATAAAGACGTTTGGGTGGATTGTGGAGGGATAATGAATCCCTGTGATGAGGGTATTTGTAGTCTAGTTAAGAAAATAAGATAGTAAGAAGGAGTGCTACCACAGGCACACTTAACAAGTACACACATTGGAGGTTATTGTTTTGACCATTCTCAAGTGAATCATTTAAGGTACAGGTGGGCAAGGGAAGTTTGACAGAAGGGGAGGTGGAGTTGGATCTACAGTATGAGTAGGGTTAGCATGGATGGGCAGGAAGGAGATACCAGGCTCCGAGTGTGCTTGGGGGAGAAGTCACCTAGCACCCTTAGTGTCCACCAAGAAGAGGGCTTAGGAGGGGCCAGTCCATGAAGGCACTTTGTCTTTAGAAATGCAGTCTTCATCCTTTCAGAATTGTGTTTCCTAAGAGATTGTGGAACCCAGGAATGACACAAAGTAGTTTGTTTCTCAAGTCGAAATGGACATGCAGATCACAGGGGATTTCAATCCAGAGGTGTGGGGTGGCCGAGACTGCATTTATAACGAGGTCCCAGGTGATGCTGATGTTAATGGTCTTGGGGGCAGCAAGAATCTACAGATGGTCAAGTGGCTCATTTATTTTTCATGGCCATTGGAAAGAACAAACCACTCTACACAACATAAAACTGAGGTCTAAAGGTCTCTTTGTGGTGTGAGCCGGACTGGAACTAAGCTCCCGGCTCCCACACACAGTGGTGGTCCAGGTACCTGAGAGGCAGAGGACCTCATGTGGAATGAGTTGGGAGGATGCTGGAAGCCCTGCGGAGAGAGAAGCAATAGCTCCTGGTCGCTGATTGAATGGGGGGGAGAAGACTCCAGACAGTGATGGGTTTTAAATCCTAGTAAAACCAACAGATGTCCCATTGGTTGCCTACAATATAGAGAAGTTAGACAAGAGGGGAGCCGGTTTCCAGGCAAAGATGAGAATTAGAATTGTAGGTACACCAAATTTCAGGTCACACTGGCATCTGCATCCACTGCCTTGCCCTGGCTGTGTGTGGGTGCAGCTCCTCTGGGGGGCTCTGGAAAGGGGGGAGAGGTCCCATGGAGTCCAAGCTGGAACTCCCAAGACTTCATCAACAGGGTGTTTGCTTTTCAAGGAAAAATAAAGATGTGATGATATTTTTACATATAAATCTGGGGAAAAGAGGCCTGCTTTAATCGTTGACAAATAACCTACTGGAATTTGGTGGTGTGGACTCATTTGTAGTAAGATGGAAACCAAATAAATGCCAAGACTAGGGTTTTTTTGGTTTAAGTAGAGTTTACCAGTGCATTTCACTATTTGTCTAGGTTATTTGGTAAGGATCTCTGCTAAGATAAAATGTGGTATACTTTGTCAACTAGAAGAAACCACAGCCTTAGAGTCTCATTGTAAAGTTTCTAAATCTCCTACCAGATCAACTTCCGCAGCAGAGTAGGGCTGGGTTCCCTCCACAAATCCAGCACACCAGGAGTGCGACGATTTTACTGTTCAGCTCAGGTTCTAAGCAAGCAGCGGTGTCTGGCTTTTTCTACATCCTCCTTCCTTTTCCACATCCTCCTTTTCCTCTTTCCAATGGAGGAGGAGAACTAAGCTGAGCTGGTGGGCGCTTGGTCTTCTTCCTTTCCGCTGTTGGAATAGCACAGAGGTTTATGCCTCTGGCTTTTCCAGCTGTAAAGTTCATTTGGCCTGGGATCCTGGCAGCAGAAAGGAAGGGAGAAGTGTGGATTTCCACAAGAAACTGGAAACAAAGTTGGAGTGGAGACCAGGGCCCAATATCTCTTTTTCAGGACCTTATTCTGCCCTTGGGGGGGTTTACAACTCTGGTGTATTGCACAATGGGTGTAGTACTTTAGGGTAAAATATA
>PVLC010028782.1:0-20724 GCA_004027655.1 Graphiurus murinus
CTTCCAAGTACTGGGATTACAGGTATGTGGCACCATGCTCGGCTCATATAATATATTTTGATCATATCCAACTCCTGAATAAAATTTTTATAGTGTATCATACTATCAGTGATAGTTTCTGTATACCTCCAGCAATTAAAAGCAACATCATCTGAAATAATAAGACTAACATTTATTTCCATAAAATATAAAAGTTAGCAGCAACTGAAATCTTAGTTGCTTAAGATAATAAATCCAATTGTAAAATCCTTTTGACAGTTCTAGAAATAAAGAAGTAGTTTTTCAAGGGAAGGTTAAGTTCTCTCTGTGTCTGATGCAGTTTTACTAGAATGTTTAGTGTAATCCTTATCTAAGCAGAGGAATATTAAAGTATTGATTAAGTAAGAGTCTCGACTAGAATACCTATGTTATGTTTGATTCCATTCTAATCACATCCTTCAAAGATTTAAATGCAAGTATTATTTGAAGCATTGATTTACCAAGTCTCTTTGAAATGACCATTTGTTGTGATTCTAGGTTCTATTTTATTTTGTAAGTCTATTTTGTTGATGAGATTTTAGGAAACTTGTGTTATAGATGTTTCCTCAAGGCTAAAAGCTGAGATAAGAATGCATATACATTAGCAGACAATTCAGTTTTCCATGGAAGCAGGTATATAATATGTGGTGTTTTATCTTAGGAAGTATGTATACATTTTAAAGAGATGATGTCAAGGAAGTGGCCTTGTGCTCTTTCTTTTAAAAAGCTCAGATTAGGAAGAAAAGCAGGAAAATGTGGAGTCTGCCAGACTGGAGGAAACAGGAAAGCAATGACAAAGGTGGAAATGCAATCTTTCTGTGATTTTTGCCATGATGGTTTTTATATACACTATTATTCAATGTCTGTTCCTTTAAAATAAATATGCCCTCTTAAGAGTTCAAAGAGCCATTTCAGTGAAAGTACTGTGAGCTCTGGTGATATGTGTAATGCTGCCAATTTCCCTAACCTTAGGGAACAGCAACAACTTCTCCTCCTCCTCCTCCTCCTCCTCCTCCTCCTCCTCCTCTTTTTCCCCCTTCTCCCCCTCCTCCTCCTCCTCCTTGACCTCTTTCTCTTCTTTCTCCCCTTCCCCCTTCTTTTATTAATTTTGGTACTGAGGATTGAACCCAGGGGCATTCTACCTCCAAGCTATAATCCCAGCCCTTTTTACTTTAATTTTGAAACAAGATCTCACTAAGTTGTTGAGGCTGGCCTTGAACCTGCAACCCTCCTGTTTTAGTCTCCTTAGAACTGGGATTACAGTCAGGCACCACTGCACCTGTCAGGGAACTCATTTCCCACCAGGATCCTAATTCATCATGTCTTCTCTAGTGTTCTGTCTTCTTTCAGCCACCATGAAAATTCATGGTCTTTCTAAAGCATAAACTTGATTATACTATTTTAATGTTTTTTCTACTAAAAATAATACAGAAAGAAACACCCTAAGAAACCATTGTTTTTGGAGTATGGGTGGAAGAGATGTCTAGCATGAATACTGTTTTCCCTTTGTGTAAACCTGCCAGATCTAAAAATGAAGCAATCACAGACTGTAAAAACTCAAGAACAAGACACAATGTAGTGTGTACCAGCATGGAATAGCAGCCTGAGGATCCATGTTAAGAACTTTGTTGCATTGAGAGCTTGAACACTTTTGATAGAATCCCACTGACATGATCATGTCAGAAATCCCTGAGCATAGTATAACAGGCCATAAGTTTCTGGTTCTTATTTTTCTCATTTTATTTGGACTACCAAAAAACTTTATTAGACAAGAGTTGTTCCACAAAGCAGTATTTAGAAACATATTCCCTGGAAGATTCAAACGGGCCAGGCCAATTGCTTTGCACTCTAGGCAATTGCTAATTATTTTTCTGTACTACAGGTATGTTGTCTTTTTCTTCAGAATGCTGTTTTTCCTTCTAGAAAGCAAATTGTTAGTGACATAAACTAAGTCTTATTCATTTTAGTATCATCTGCACCTAGTGGAATGTCTAGCATATAGTGTGGATACAATGTTGGATGAATTAATGGAAGATTTATAAATGAAGACAATACCTCCCATGGTTGGAAAGACAGATTGAAGGGTTAGAAAATCTCCTATGCTGAGCTGAAATTCTTCCCTAGATCTCCTACTTTTGCTATAAAAACTTTATTTCTGCTCCAAAATAGTACATCTTCAAACACTTCAGGCTGATTTTTTTTTTCTTCTTTGGGTCATATAACCCCAGTTCCTCAAAATATATTTAGTAGGAAAATATTCATATACTTGTCAATTCTCTATTTTTTTGTTCTTCAACTCAGTCAATTTAATTTAATCCCCTATAAGTTATGGCAATACTTCAGAGGCATATATTTTTATTTAGAAAGACCTAGCTTTCAGTCCCTGCTTGGCCAATAACTAATTGGAAGAGAAAAATGGAATGACGGACTATAATTTCCTGAGATTTGGCTTCAGCATGTATAACCAAATAATGTATGCAGAATCTCAGCAGATGGTCCAGGGTAGAGTAAGTTCTCAATTAACTGCTGTTAACAGACATAATGTGTGATATAATAACACAACACAAAAGAAATACAAATGTCTTTCACATTACTGTTCCAGAAAATTACACATGGTTAGAGTAGGATAGAGTAGGGTAGGGCTGGACTCTAATAAGTCTTTCAAGACCTGGATTGATGGAAGTTCTGCTATCTCTAACACAGGCTTGCAGAACACCATGGAGGAACCCCCCAGTTAGCTAACAGAGGAGCAAGAAAGGCAGGCTTTCTTGTCCAGGCATGGAAATGGCATACATCACTTTGAATTCTATCCCACTTGCTAGGACTCAGAGGATCACAACTAATTTCAAGAGCACCTGGGAAATATCACTGAGCCAAGTGAATTAAAAAGAGTGGCAGAATGGAATTTGATAAACTAAATGTGAGTATTCAGTGTAATACAATAAAGACTCTTGTGTTAGTTTTCTGTTGCTGCAACAAAATACCTGAGAAAAATAACTTCAAGGAGGAAACATTTATTTTGGCTCAGAGGTTTCTATTCATGTTCATTTGGCTCCATTGATTCTGGGCCTCTGCTGAAGTAGGATGTCATGGTGGGGGACGGGGTGGCAGAACAATAATCCTCAGCTAATACAAGGCAGGGGATAGAAAGAGAGAAAAAATGGGGCTTGTAGCAAGATATACACTCAATGACTCATTCCCAGTAGCCTACCTCCTCTGCCAAAGCTCCATCTCCCAACTGTACCACCACCTAGGGACCATGCCTTCAATTTGTGAGTCTTTGAGGAACATTACAGATCTAATTATAACAATTATTAAATTAGACTGAAATGGATAATATTATTTTGTGGTCTCTTTTATTGATGGATGACATCAGATTTGTGATCATGTTCACTGTTTATGTGTCCTTTAAAATGTATATTCTGTCTGCTCTTCTGAAAACTTGGACAATACTTTTTATGTAAATATATTCTTTACTTACTTTTATATGATTATAAAAGAAAAACATTGACTCTATTAAATTAGAAAAACACATGAAAGCCTGAAAAATAAAAATAAGTCATTTGATTTTTCATTATATAAATGATAATAATAACTACTTTGAGAATATTATGAAGTTTTATATGTATATGACAGAATATATTGAACAAATTGGCTTCCAGTGTCAACCACAGTTGTTAATACTTGACTGTATAAACAGCACAGTATTTTCTTAAGCAAATATATACTTTTTTAAGAAACCAAAATGGAATCATTGTCTTTTATATTTTTTGTGTTTGGCTTTTAAATATGATACATTATTAATTTGTGCCTTTGTAATTATACTTATTTTTTTCATGTGCACAACAAATTTCTGCCAGCCAGTGGCTTAAGACAACATACATTTTTTTTATCTGTTGGATTTTCACAGATCAGGAGGCCAGGCTCTGCCTAACTGGGTTCTATTCTCTGGAGCTCAGGTTGAATTCAATGATTTAGCTGGGCTGTGCTCTCATTTAAGCTCAATTTTCTCTCCAAGCTCATTCAGGTTATTAGAAAATGCTAATTCTTGCCAATGACAGGAGCTAGGTCCCTGTTTTCTTGCTGAGTGTTGGCTGGGGAGTCACCTCAGCTCCCTCGGGTCCTAGCCAATTAGCTGCCTTTCATGTTAACTTTCGTCTTAAAAGTCAGCAGGACAATACTTCTGATGTTTTGAATCTCTTCTTTAAGGTTTCAATTGATTAGGTCAGGCCTAGCCAGTAAAACTACCCTTTTGATGACCTCAAAATCAATTTAGTTGAGACCTCAATTATATCTACAAAGTTCCTTGACCTTGGCCACATAAAATAATCTAATCATTGGAGTAAAATCCATCACATACACAGTTCAAGCAACACTCAAGAGGAGATGGTTTATACAGGGCTCATCCCCAAGGAAGGTGAAATATTAAGGGCTCTCTCTCTCTCTTTCTCTCTTTCTCTAGCCATTTCTGAATTCTGCCTACTATAGTTTTTTTCTCTTAGTTTACAATAGGAATTAATACTTTGGGTCATATATTGGTGACTGTCCACCTGTTAGGCACAGGACATTACCCTACTTCCTGGCTCTGGACATTAGGTATGGCCCAGTGATTTTCTCTGGAGGGTGAATTGTGAGAGGAAGAGAGATGTGTCACCTCTGGATGGAAATCCTGAAAACTCATGAAGGATTTAACAACTTTTTATTCTGAGCTAACACCTGGAAAAAAATCGAGATAGAGAGATGCTTTTCTCTTAAATGTAAGTGACTCTGATGCATTAAGTCATATGACAGCTGGTGGCATGAACAAGAAATAACCTCTGTTGTTTGAAACAAGCTTCATGTCTGTTATAATAAAAAAAATTCTCTTCCCAATTTAGATATACCATTTTTCCTTTTTATCTGGAAGTAGAATATATATTTAAATTTCACTCTACTGGTTTTGATCCAACTTTCTAACTTATCACAATAATTCTGAGCCTTCATTCTGTTGTCCCTTTAGCAATGCCTTTTAGCTTGGGGTCACTTGTACATTTGGTAAGTAGTCTTGGATATCTTAATCCCAATAATGTACCCAGATATTGATTATGACTGGGTCAAAGGCTGAGCCCTCTTCCATGTCCCTAGAGTTTCTTAATATGACAAGGAATTGTTAATCACTGTTCTCTGGCACTTATTTAACCAGTCATGTAAAAGGAGTGTCTGTGATTTACTGTTCACAAAAATAGCATCTATACTGAAGTTAAAGATACAGTGCTGAAACAAAAACACAATATTATGCCATAAGTTGTAAAATTCTTTCTTATTTTAAACTTTCTGTGAAATTCAGCCATTGAAAGTATCCAAGTCAGTGATGCTCATTTCCCCTTCCCAGTTCTTCCTTCAGAAGCATATTCCCAGGATTATGAAGGCTGTCGGTACCCTCTCACTCCTGTGCCATGGGCTTCCTTTCACTTTTTCCATCAAGCTTCCCTACACTGTTCCCCTGCCCCCACAAAAATTTATGATTCCCAAGACACTCCTCATAACCATACATTCTTGAACTTGAGGCTTATCTAGTCTATTTATAATGATAATTTCCTTCTGTTTTTCCAACATCAACTTTCTAGGGTCAATAGGGATTTGCTTTTTAAATACATATTGAATTTGTCCACCAGAATATGGAAATAGTCAATCAAATCAAAATCAAGATAGTAGTAATGGAAATATAAAAATACACTTCTCTCCCAGCTTGTCCCTTTCTTTCCATATAGGGATTGCACATTTCTCCTAATCAGTGATATCACATTACACCAAACGTATGAATGCAAATCATAATTTGCTTTCCACCCACACAGATTGCACAGGGATACTGCATGCTCAGATTTTCCCTGCAAAGTCTTTGTTTACTACTTTTGTCTCACTGTAAGAATTAATGGTATATTTTCAGTCTCAATGGGGCCTCATTATGCATGAAAAATTATACGAACACCTCAGTTATAGAACTTATGTAGTTTAAAAACCTCTGCTAATATCACCAAAGAGGTGTTTGGTGGTTAATTTTATGTGTCAACTTGAGTGGGCTAAGGAATACCTAAATAGCTGGTAAAACACTAATTCTAGGTTTATGTGTGAGGTTGTTTCCAGGAGAGATTAGAATTTGTATCAGTAGACTGAGTAAAGAAAATTGTCCTTACTGATGTCACTGGGCATCATCCAATCTACAGTCTCAACTACAAGAAAAATAAGGAGGAAGGAATTTACTCTCTTCAGGTTAAGCTGCGTCATCCACTTTCTCCTGCTCTCATATATCAATGCTCCTGGTTTTCATGCCTTCAAACCCTGAGAATTAAATGACCAGGTTCTGCAGTACTTAGACCTTTCAACAATATTGACTTTCCTGACGTCCAGCATACAAGTGGCAGATGATGGGACTCCTCAGTCTGCATAATCGCATGAGCCTATCTATAAGAAATCTCAATCTATTCTCTGTATCTATCATTCTATCAATATCTATAATATACATATTCTATTGGCATTATTTCTCTTAAAAGCTCTGACTAACAAATATCAAAAAAATAAAAGGAAGCAGAACTTACTATTTTAAAAATTCTCAGTCTATCCATACAAAGAAGAATGAGAAGGACTGTTCAGAAGCGAACATGAGGCTGTGACCACAGAACTATTTGACACAGAGATTAAGCAACCAATTGAACAAAGGCAGGGCCTACTGTCCAAGAAAATGAAAGCATGGCTCCTAAGGTAATTCAATGTCATCAGGCCTACTAACTCCATCATGGCTGGGTGGGAGAGGGGGTCAGAGCAATTACAAATATAAAAAAGAAGCTGCAGTTTTTGAGGGACATCGGCATGCCTTGCCTGGCACCGCTCACATTGTGGGCTAGGCTCCCTGAATGCCAACTTGGCCATGACTCTTGGTCAGCCTAGGTGCTGTGATAGCAGACCTCAGTGTGACTCAGGTTGTATCTGCTCCTCTGGAAAGAACAGATAGCAAATTTTGGCAGAGTTCATGTAATACCATGTCAACCAGCATCCAGAACAAGATCCTGGAACCATTGTTATTTCCATCTAGATTTAGAAGGATGGAGGTGTTCAATGACTTAAAGTATCCCTCCAACCCAGTCAGAGAACCACCACAGGGCTGGGGCCACTCTGACAATCCCAGAAGAGTAGAATCACTGGCGTGAGATTCTAGCCCAGAATCGCTACAACCACACAACTCCAGCCCAAGAGAGCTGCTGTAGGACTGGGTGACCCGAAGTCCTCGGGACTCAGCATCTGCATGGCAAAGCTCAAGGGGCAGAATATCTGACTCAGTGGGCCTGGAGGGCAGAGCATCAGACCAAAGGAGAGTATTCTTAAGTCTTAAGGTTTAATGTTGTTTGTCCTGTTGGGTTTTGTTGCAATGTGCACTTGCTGGGGATTTGTTATTCCATTCTTTCATATTTTTTTTTTTAAATTAATGGGAATGTCTATTCTATGCCTGTCATTGTATGTTGGAAGCACATAATATGTTTGATTTTACAAGTTCATAGCTGGAAAGGAATTTGCATCAGAATAAATCATGTCTTTGAAGCTTATCCATATCTGATTTAGATGAAATATCCAGGAGACTTTGGATTTGGAATTTAGAGTTTATGCTGGAGCAAGTTAAAACTTTGGGGACTATTATGATGAAACGAATTCATTTTTCATGCATGTAGGATATACTTTTTGAGGGGCTAGGTGAAAATCTATGGTCTGAATATTTCTGTCCTCCATAAATTCATGTTTAAAAATCTTAACCACCAATTGATGGTATTAGGAAATAGATGATTAGATTATGAGGTAGAGTTCCAACAAAGATCCCAGAGAGCTACCTAGCCTTTCTATCATGTGAGTTCAGAGTAAGAAGACAGTTATATTATTATTATTATAGAATTAGGAGATGGGCCTTCACCAGTCCCTGAATCTGCTGGGGATTTCATCTTAGATATTTCAGCCTCTAGAATTGTAAGAAATAAATTTCTCTGGTTTATAAGCCACTTGGTCTCTAGCAGTCTGATATAGCAGCCTCAATAGAATAAAATAAAATTCCATAATCCCTACCTCACAACTCCTCCCCAAGTGTGAAGTGAATAGTGAGTAGTGTGTAACTGGAATTTGCAAATCTTACAATGAACAAGCTGTAATGTAAGATAAACCAATAAGAAAAGGTCATCAGATTATTTTGTCACTCTGTCAGGAGGACTTAGTCCCTGCATTTTTCATTCATTTCAGGACATGCCAGACAATAGTTTTCTACACAGGCTGAGTGCTACTGGTCATTAAAAATAAATAAATAAAGTAAGTCTGAAAAATTCACTAGCTCATATTTCTAACAGAATTTGTGTTACCACTACTGCCTTCCAATTCAGACAGGCATATATGTAGCAGCCCTGATGTTGCTGAAATTTTTAAGTCAATTGACTTAAATAAACTTTACTGACTTAGTTATCTAGGAATCATATTTTGTGTTTGTAAACTGCATTTTTTAATTCATAGGATTATTGCATAAATTAAAAATCAATACAAAGCTGGGCAAGGGGACATGCACTTGTAATCTCAGTATTTGGAAGGCTGTAACAGTGGGATCACAGGCTTAAGGGCAGTCTCAGTAACTCAATGAAACTCTGTTTTCTGTTTTAAAATAAAAAATAAAACGGGTTAAGAGTATAGTTTGGAGATATTATGCTCCTGGGTTCTATTTACAGTACAAAAAATCAATATGATGTGATAAAATATGCAAAAGTAATACTCATAGAACATAGCACAAAAGGTGCTAGACCTTATCTCTTCTATGCCTTCTTATTAATTGAAAGAGGCTGCTAACAACAGCACAGCTTTGAGAGGTAATGACACCATCACTAGGAACGCCACAGTGAACATCAATGTGCCAGAGGCTCAGGGAACTGAGAGAGTACTCTCAATACTATCATAGTATATTTTCTATCTGTGAACAATTCATATTTATAATATTATTTTCATAGCAGTTTTTATACCAAAACACATTATTTTTATTGTTAATATTTGTTATAGATATGGAATGGCCTCTTAAGCTCAACATTGGTGTTTGGAGTGGATGTAATTGAGTAATGAGAATTGTAATCTCGGCAGTGGATTAGTCCATTGGAATGAATTTTCTGGGTGGTGGCTTGGGCCAGCAGGGTGTGGCTGGAAGGGATGGGTCCCCAGGAATGTGGCTTTGGGGATTATATAGGTTTCTTCCTCCTTTTAATCTCTCTCTTGTTTTTAGCCTCCATTATGTGAGGAACATAGCTCCCTCTCTCTGTTTCTTGCCACTATCCCCTGAGATCTTTGCTGCTGAGATCTAAGTTTGCCCATGTGGATTGTGACTCTTTGTAGCTTGTGAGGAAATTGGAAGGGCCAGAATGTGGCTAGAAAGGCAGACAGTAGAGACTGTGCTCAGGAGATTTGGGAGGACAAAGAGGACTCCATAGGGAAATGGAGTAGAGGCTGTGTGTGCTATTTTTTGGCAAAGAACTTTTCCACATTTTTCCCATGTCCTGAAACTTTGTGTGACACCAACTTTAATGATGAACTGATTAATAAACTGGTGGAGGAAATCTCAAAACAGCAAAATAACCAAACTATATTATGGCTATTGATGTTCATGTTCAGCAAACTGTACACCAAATTTCAGGAATGGAAAGTAAAGCAGAGAGACCTTAAAGATTTGCAGTTTGGCTGGAAAGGTATATATAAAGCTGAGGCTGAGAGAGAAGATGTCATGGAAGGAAGTAAGATGGCTGAAAGGAAAGAGGAAGCAGTGGCCATGATGGAGGCGGGGCTGGCAACGATCTTGATGGAAGCAGCAGATGAAATTGGGGTCAGGAGCTGCCCAAATGGACTTGGGGTCAGTGGACACCTGGTTGCAGCAGCCCAGTGGCTGTGATTAAAAGGCCCCAGCAGCAATGATTAATTAGGCGTGACTACTTTTTCTGTTAGCAGACTATCTTGGAGCCCATGTAATGCTGGCTTTTCTAGAAAAAGGGGATCATGGAAGCTTCCCGCCAGATTTCAAAGGAAGGCAGGCTTGGAAAGCAAGGCAATGTGTGGCAGGGTTGGAGTCCCTGCAGGCAGGCCCAAAGGGGGCAGTTTGTGAAGCTCTGAAGGTGAAGCCAAGGTTACAAGAAAAAAAAAAAAACAGATTTGGAAATGCCAGAAATGTGCTAGCCTTTGAGCCATGGAACTAGGCTAGAAGAGGCAGCAAACTGCCTATTACAATCAGCCAGGCTGCGGAGGCAGGGCTGCAAGACCTCTCGGAGATTACTTCTCACCACCATGTACCCTGGATGCCTTAGTAGAGCTGCAAGATCAAATGTTTGCCCTGCAGGATTTTACCACTGTTTTGGTCCCATTTCTTCTTTCTATGGCCTTATTCCTCCCTTTGGGAATGCAAATATTTACTCTCTGCCATTTTATATTGGATAGATGTAATTTGATTTGTTTGATCTTCATTGTCTTTTACAGAGGTTCACACATGTTCATCCTGAGTCTCAGAGTAGACTTTGGACTTTGGAACTTTTCAATGGACCTGGAACTGTTAAGACTTTCAGAACTCTTAGAGAGGACTAACTAAATTTCTGCATTCTAAGCTGGGCATGAGCTCCTCAGGGGCCAGGGGAAGAATGTTATATAGAATGGTCCCTTGAAGAGCTCAAAATTTTGTTTGAAGTTGACGTAACTGAGTCATGAGGGTTGCAGTGGATTACAGTGTAATGCAGTTATCTGGGTGGTGGCCTGGGCCAGTAGGATGCAGCTGGAGGGGTGAGTCCCCACAGGTGAGGCCTTGAGGATTCTATGTGGTTCCTCCTTCCCTTATGTGTCTCTTGTTTTGGGCCTACATTATGTGGGAAGCACAGTCCGTTTGCTCTCCCTCTCTCCACCAGCACAGCCTGATATCTGTGGTCCCAACCTCACATGCACTAAACCTGAAACCAAAAGAAAATAAATTTTCTAAATTACATGGTCAATCTTTTAGATTATAAGCAGTAAGAATGCTAATCGGAACAGTATTCTTGCATTTTGAAAATTTTAACTTGTAGATTTCATTTGAAATTAACTTTGAAAGTATTATCAAAGAAATTATATTTTTTCTCCACTTAAACATTTGTTACTTCTTCAAACACTAGGTGGATATAATTTCTTTCATTTTTTTTGTGTATCAATTTTTTTTTTTTTTTTTTTTTTTTTTTTTTTTTTTTTTTTTTTTTTTTTTTTTTTTTTTTTTTTTTTTTTTTTTTTTTTTTTTTTTTTTTTTGCGGTACTGGGGATTGAACTTAGGGGCATTCTACCTCCGAGCTACACCCCCAGACCTAGTTTTTTTTTTTTATTCTTTATTTTGAAACCGGGTCTCGCTAAGTTGTGGAGTGCCTCACGAGGTAGCTGAGGCTGGCCGCGAACCTGGATCCTCCGGTCTCAGCCTCCCGAATGCTGGGATTACAAGCGTGCGCCACCACGCCCGGCTTTTGTGTATCAATTTTTAAAGATGACATAGGAAAGAATGATAGGACATGAACAGCTAAGTCCTTGCTTTTGTTATTTTGCTTAACATGATCAAGTTTGATCTACTTGAGTAATAGTTGAAAAATGTTATTCTTGACTTGTTGCTCCTCAGTTTAAAAGAATGGATGTTCCTCATTGGCTAAAGATAGAAAGACGTTATTGGCAAAACTACAATGTGGGTAAAGTTTTTCTTTGGATTTCTCCATTTCCATGTCAAGTCTTCTTACCAACCACAGTCCCAATATTGTTTAAAAACTTCTTCCATCCTCCTGTTCCCATCCTTAGCCTCCATGCTTTGATGATAAAACAGAAAATTCACTTTCTGTAATAATTTTCAGTACATATTCCTGTTTCAGTGATTTATTATTCACATCTCTACCCCCCCAAGACAACTTGCATTTAAATAAAATAAGAATGTTAAATCCAAAGAAATACATTCTTTGTTTGTTTTTTAATTAGTGAATTATAATCATACTTCTTTGTTAGGTACAAGCTGATAAAGGCATACATGCACACATTTCTCATTTAACCCTTCCCCAATTCCCACATCTCTCCCTCTGCCTCAAGTTCAGTTTAGTAATTGATATGTTCGTGAAAGTACTGTATTGCTTACATCATCTCTTCTCAAGATTGGCCATGACTACAAAACTATATATAATATTTTTCAACTTGATATTTAATATATAGTTGACCTTACTTTAATCATACTTCCTTATAATTATTCTTTCATGAATTTCTTCTTTCTTCAATGGCTTTTTTTTCTCTAGAACATCTATTTAAATTTCTTTCATTCTTAACATTTAGCCGGTGCTTTTTTATACCAAATATTTAATGAATTCATCATTGTGAGTTAAATATTGATAGAGAGATACAGTGAATTGTATTGATGAGTTCAAAGACAACATGAAATAGTGAAGAGGAAAAATAGAAATGATATATAAGACTGAGGGAGTGTGGCAGGCAGAATGAAAGTTCTCTGAGGCAATGCCCATTGTTATCCTTGTAACTTGTAACTACATTAGGTTATATAGAAAAGGAGAATTAAAGTTGCAGGTGGAATTGATTAAGATAGAGAAGTTTTCCTGATGAAGACAAGCTGATGGAGTACAGCATATAACAATTGACCCTTGTACCACTGAAAAAGGAGGCAGAGAAATTAAAACAAGACAGATGGCATTGTGAGGAAGACTTGAGCAGCCACTGCTGACTTTGAAGATAAAAGGGAACCAGGAGCTAGGGAACCAGGAGCTAAATAACACAGGCAACTCTGGAAGTTGAATATGACCAGAAAATGAAGTGGTCCCTAGAGAGTCTAGAAAGGAATGAATTCCTACTTATTACTTGATATTTGATGAGTGAGACCCATTTTGTACTTCTCACTTCTAAAACTCTAAGATAATACCTTTGTGTTGTTTTACATCACTAGGTTTTTGGTAATTTGTTATAGCAGCAATGGGCTGCTGATAAAGCATGATGAAAGAATCTGGATTAGAGTAAGATATTGGCAGGTGAGTATAATAATGATTAAGAATTTAGAAAGTAGGCCATATTATGAATACTTGAAGAAACTGAGAACATTCATTTGGGAAATGGTAAATTAAGTTAGGTTTGTAATAATCACATTTATGTATTTCATAGACAGGGTAATAATTTAGCTATTGACATTATAATGCTATACTTTAGGCTCATTTCTAGGATTCTAATCTTCACTCACTCTTTACAACATCATATAATTGAATATACCTATTGTTTTCCATAGAAAAATATTGAAACATAGAGAAATTAAATTATTTCCCCCAAGGTCTTTTATATCTACTAATAGGGAGATGGAATTTGAACAGTCTGATTCCCAAACCTCTACTCTTCCCAGTATGCTGTTTTAAAAGAGCAAACCCATCTATCCTTAGCAATTTCTAGAGAAAACACTTAGAGGGAGAATTTACAATGATTTACGGCAGTTCTGATGAGAAAAGAACCTGTAAAACACAATGTCATTAATAGTCAATTTGCTTGAGACATACCAATTGATTTGTTTGAGAAATGATAGGGACATGATTGAGGAAAGGTAGACATTTATTGCTAGACAAGGAATCAGCTCTGTTCTGAGTGTGAAAAACAGTTGGAAATGGAGAAGGTAAGAATACTTGACTTCCTTGAATAAGAAAAAAGTATTGGGGAAAGACAAGGGATGACACAGTTCCTCCGTTGGCTATGAAACAGCTCAATACACCCGAGAGAAATTATCTCTGCCAGTAGAAGTGGGAAAGGGAAAAAGCTGTAGAGAAGTGGTTAGTAGCATAAACAGATAACTGTTATTCATATGTAATAACTCAAGGACAATCACACATCCTAAGTTGAAAGAACAAAAATTTAATTTCCAACTTTAGCCTGAAAGGAGCTTTAGGTCCAAAGAGCTGATTTTATCTCGATTGCTTAACACTGACCCTGTGACTTGCAGTGCTTTAACCTGAAAACACAGCTGTAAATAAAGAACAAGATCTTAAATTACAAAATCAATTAAAATTACTTTTTTTCCATAGTATTTACAAACTACGCAATACATAAACTTTGTTGACACTGGAAATTGGCAGCTCCTTGACTTTGGAGATAAGTACATGATTTTTTTCCATTTCAGTGTCTTTCTTTTAGTTTGGCTAGAATCTCCTAAGAGGCTTTTCCTTCCTCTTTATTTAGAAACCTCCCATATGCTGTGTATGTAACATGCAAGCATATCTTTTATATTGATTCAGCCAAAACATTATATTGACTGTGTTTACATGATTAGATTTTTTTGTTCTCATATCATGTAACAAATTTACCCAATGCTATTCAGAGTAGGTGGCTGAATAATTTTGTTGACAGATTATTTTTACTTGGGGAACTGTCCATGCATTTAAAATACTTTGTGACTGAAATTGAACACCCAGATTCAAGGCTTGTGCAACAGGAGAGATAGACCTATTTCTTTAAAATAAAGTGCTTCTGGGCAAAATGTAAACTAACCTTACATGCAGCTTCAAATGATAAGAAATTTTCCCTTTCACCCCTTTTTATAAACTTGCATTTTAAAATTATTTTAGTATGTCATAAAGTAATTGTCACATCTTAATTTATCACATCTTTGCAGAGAATACATATAGGTGTCTAAGTAAGAAGCAAAATATATGAGTGGGGGATTTGATCTAGATAAAAACAAACAATAAACCTATTTCGCTAAAATTTATCCCATTTCCTTGAGTTTCTAAATTTTATGGGGAGTATGTATCTTAGTATTACTCTAAACCTCCTGGGACCAATAGATCTTTACCTATTCATAAATAAGTCTTCTGAAGGGATTATATTTCTTTCCTCTTTCAGTGTTATTTCACTTTTCTAAAGGTTGAAAAAAAAAGAAAGTCAGAGTCATACACTCTCTTTGCCTGATCTCCTCTAGGAAAACACAGTAAACTAAAGCAGTCTGCTTTTGGGTTTCGTATCCTCACAAATAGATGTTCTTTTTTGTTCTAAACACTGTATGTTTTCTGCTATAACATGTCATCTGTCTACTACAAGTAGTCCAACTCATGTTAGGTCCATCTATAAAGCTATCACTAACAATCTCACTAACGTGCAGGGAGAAAGGAGGGGGAAGCAGGATGGGATGCAAAGAGGAATACACTAAGTGATGCATGCATGTATGAATGTATCATTTTGAATCTCACTCTGATATATCATAATGCACCAATAAAACTATATAAAAAGACTAATTGAAATCAAGTATAGTCTTACTCATGTAACCCCGACATGTGACACTTATTTGGATCATGACAGGAACATAGTAAAACCATAAATCATGAATGTAAATAAAAAAATTTGTGAGCTTACCTATAGTTTTATTTTCCTTACAAAACTTGCCATATTTGATTAAAAACTTGATGATTTTTCCTGTGTGAGTGACCCTACATGGGACATCATAATAACATGTATCAAGGAATATTTTCAGGTAACATATTTTAAAATTTGATTTTATCAGTGAAATAATTGGTTTTCCAGGCGGTTTCTGCTATTGAATGATGTTAGTAGCCAGTCTTCAAAGATTGTCTCTAACACATTTTCTCTTCCCTCTATGCATATATCTCTGCTTATGTCAAAAGGTAGGGTTTATTCTTTCTAACTTCCTCAAACCCCCACCAGATCTTAAATCTGGGATGGCCTTGGAGCTGGTTTTAAACAAAAGGATGTGCAGACATGATGTCCTGGGTGCTCAAAACCAAGGCCACACAAAGACTAGCAACTTTACTTTTCTGACTCTTAGGACCAAGGCTTCATTCTAGGAGAATCCAAAGCGCATGGAGAGGATCCTGAGGGTTTTGTATTCACAGTCCCTGTTGAGCAACCCACTGACAGTGCAAACCCTCTTGGCTCCCCAGCATCGTCCCCAGGTGATTCTGCTATCAGAACTGTTCAGGTAGCTTGGACCACTGGCAACATTACCAGAGACCATGAAAAGTTGTTATATTTGGAGATTTTTTGCTATGGAGCAAAATATAACTGGAACAACAGATTTCTTTTAGCACAAGAAGACAACTTTCCAATAATATCTGACTTGTACCTCTTGAAATGATAATTGAGCACAAGTATTGCTTGGCAGAAATAGCAATATTAAGCAGTCTTGTTAATATAATATACAGTAACTGTCTTATTTTAGTGATAATATGAAAGAAGAACTGTTTCCATGTTTGGTGCTACAGAATCACAAACTTTTATTTATGTCATGCTATGCATGCATGACACACTTTGACTTATAATAGAAACTGCTGTTTGTCCCTCATTATTTGTCCTCCTCTTCATTCATGGTGGTAGATTCCTTGATTTTCATCTGGGTATATTGTGGTTTGGATTGGAGACTACAATCTACCAAGCTGCTGAAGTTTCTAGTCAAGGAGATATAAATGGAAATATCCTGCATAAGCTTGTGGAGATTTCTGTCCATTCTTTCAAATGGAAGATGAATTGCCTAGTAGAACTTATCTTGGCCCCAGAGGTCAAGGTCAGACAAAGGAAAGGAATCTGAGCCTGACACTGAGATACCATGAGATACCATGCTCACTCTGGAGTGCTCACTAGGAACACTAAGAGTTGTTTTTGTTTTTGTTTTTTTTGTGATAATGAGGATAGAACCCAGGGGCATTTTACCTCCAGCCTATACCCCCAGACCTATTTTATGATATATTTGGAAACATGGTCTCACTAAGTTGCGGAGGTCCTCACTAAGCTGCTGAGGCTGACTTCGAACCTGTGATTCTCCTGTCTCAGCCTCCCAAGTAGTGGGATTACAAGCGCGCACCACCATGCCTGGCTCACTAGGAATTTTCACGTGATAGATAATCAGTTTCTAATTTAACACACTACAGTTGTAATTCTCTGTACTTGTAGCCCAAATTAATCTTCAGGAATATAATAGTTTACTAGGTTCTAGGCTGAAACCATTTGTGAACAAACCACTTCTCTATACCAATCTTTTGAACTGAGATTACTAGAGCACATTTTTCCCTCTCGATAATAGTTTCCTTTATATACAATAGAAATAATGATAACCAACTTCAACTGATTTTCTTCCTAAGATACCACTAGGAAATTTGAAATGAATGCAAGATATTAGCACCATGTTAACCCAGAATCTTCCCAAAAGTAAAATGTTTTATTTCCACAGTCTTTTATCTCATATTTGAATGTTAAACAGGGAATACATGAAAAGAGAAAAAAAAAATCAGTCTGGGAAAGATATAATGATACCAGTTGATGCAAATTATTCCACACAAAGCATTCAAGGTAGTATATGCATAAGTGAGCGATAATGTAACATATACATACACCATGTATACATACTCAGTGGGGAAATTTTACAAGGAGAATGTAATAAAATGGTACTAGCTAGACAATTAATTATGAAGGCAGTTAGTGTAGCATTAGGGGACCCTGGAGGACATTACTTTCAGACACCAGGGTAACATCTTAATACATAATTAAAGAAGCATGCTGATAGTGATAGTGTCTGTCTAGCTAAACATGACTGAGGCACAGGAGAGAATCAGAGATAATATGATTGTCTTAGGTTCATTAAATAGTGCTAGCTTGCATGCTGTTTTAGAATTGGCATGATATGAAAAACCAGCAGGAGTGTTTTGGTATATAAGCCCCACGACCCAATAATATTGTCACCTCCCACTTCTCTTATCCACATCCACATTAGAAAATACCCTTTTCAATAATAACCCTTCATTTATTTTCTAAATACCCATTATCATCATCTGCTGTTAAGCTTTATGTGAGCGATGGTTGGTAAATGCTTCTTTTCCTGGATTGGTAACAGTTTTCTAATGGTAAAATAATATGAACAAAAGATATTTAAAAAGGTACAATGTAAATTATTTTATAATATCAGCATATTCATTTTACTACATTACCCACAAAATTTTTCTGAAACATTACTACAAAATATTCGTATACACACACACACACACACACACACACACACACACACACACACACTCCAGTATATTCTTTGGATTTCAGTTCATAAAATACTAAATAATGTTTTCCATAAAATGATCAAAGATGTTACCATTTGACCTACATTAAATTTACTTCATAAAGTATAAGCATACAGAATTTATGCTACTTTTGTCCATTTAATGTTATGACGAATGCCAGTTTTATTTATATACATGTAAAATTCTTTCTCAATCCTTCAAAAATACTTTATTGCCTTCCTGTAGAAAATGAATTTCAAGGTTTGATTATGTTTACATATCTCTCAAAATTTCTTTCTAATTTATTGATATAATCTGGCTATATCCCACTTAACCATATTTTTTAAACCAAACTATAGCTTGATAGGAATCCACGGAGCATAAAAATATAGATTAAAAATATATAGAAGCTGGGCATGGTGATACTTGTAATTCCAGTACTTGGGAGGATGAGACCGGAGGATCTGGGTTCACTACCAGCTTCAGCTACCTAGTGAGGCATTTCACAACTTAGTGAGACCCTGTTTCAAAATAAATGAATGAAAAATAGGACTGGGCGTGTAGCTCAGAGGTAGAATGCCCCTGGGTTAATCCCCAGTACGGCATTAAAAAAAAATACAAAAAAATGTAGAAATTTGACTGGCTACTTCATCTTTTCAAATATGTAAATAATTAACACAACTTGCAAATAAGAAATTCATGGTTCAGGAACAGGAACACATGGACCATAAATTGCATCTGTCACTCGAAGCTTCTAGCTACATTGGAAATACAGTTTGCAGTGTACCTTTTGTTGTGTAACTTCAGCAGGAAGTCTTTTACTCCAAACTTTCATGTGGATATCAACCAATGTCTAATTTAATTTGAAAAAATAGCCAACTAATGTGAATTTTATCAGGGTTCCACTCTCTTTTGTTTATTTGAGTAATAAGTTCTATCATCGAGAGAACATTTTGCACATGGAAAGAAGACTGCAAAAAGTGTTTTACATGAAGAAGATACAAGTATCAGAAGGTTTTTAACTTCACCAATGCCCTAGTTGGTATCTGAACTTGGTTTCCTGTTTCTACTTTGCTTTCAGGAGATCATAACTGGCTCCAATTCCCTGCTACAGTTCACCAAAGAAAAAACATTAACAGCCTACAAGGTGAGAAATTGTAAATTTGAAACAAACTAAATGATAATAATAATTATTTAAGTCATTCCAGTGGCAGGATTTTCTGAGATGTTCGTGGTTTTAGTATTGGGTTTCTTAGTAATAACCACATAAGTAAAATGGTATTCATATCAAATATGGTATCAGTGATTATGTCAAACTAATTTCCTAAGACTTTCTGATCACCTGTGAGGAAAAGAAGAACCCATGAAGAAAAGAGCCCATGATGGCCACTCCTTTGTCTAACAAAGTCAATTGGTTGGTATCTTTCAGGAACTTTCACATCCCATCTGGAATTTTTTTTTTTTTTTTTTTTTTTGCGGTACTGGGGATTGAACTCAGGGGCATTCTACCTCTGAGCTATACCCCCAGCCCTATTTTTTATTCTTTATTTTGAAACCGAGTCTCACTGAGTTGCGGAGTGCCTCACTAGGTAGCTGAGGCTGGCCGCGAACCCGGATCCTCCGGTCTCAGCCTCCCGAATGCTGGGATTACAAGCGTGCGCCACCTCGCCCGGCTCCATTTGGAATTTTTCACTAGCAGTTTTGTTTGCTGGCAGGATTTAGGTTCTAGAAGTGCTAACTTCTGAAAGATTCATTATTCTCCTGAACATCTTAACCCTAGAGACATGCAAGAATACCAGGAGGATCATGAGCAAATATAGCCTGGAATGGTATTTTTTCATCAAGTCTCGAGATTCTGGAGATTTAGATAAGTGACATAATTTGAAGTTTTTTGTTTCTTTACTCTAAATTGAGCTCAAATGAAACTCTAGAACTTTAGAAGCAAATATAAAAATGGCAATTATTTCCCCTGTGTTTTGTGTACATGTTTTAAATGTTATCTGCTAGAGGTATTGCTTATTTTCTTCCTTAAGATTCATCTACATAATGAGAAATGAAGTGGTATTTGGGTAATGACATGTTTTATTTCATGAATTACATTGGCCAAAGCAAATAAGTTGGATCAACAAGTACACTTTCAAACCATGGTGTAATGTAACCAAACAAAATGAGTGTAAATACAAGTTAGTTGTGGAAGTTCTCCTGGCAGGTACAAAGCTTTCTTTCTTTCTTTCTTTCTTTCTTTCTTTCTTTCTTTCTTTCTTTCTTTCTTTCTTTCTTTCTTTCTTTCTTTTTCTTTCTTTCTCTCTCTCTCTCTCTCTTTCTTCCTTCCTTCCTTTCTTTCTCTCCCTCTCTTTCTCTCTTTCTTTTTTTTCTCTCTCTTTCTCTCTCTCCTTCCTTCTTCCTTCCTTCCTTCTTTCTTTTATTTAATTTTTTTTTTTTTGGTATTGGGGATTGAACCCAAGGGCATTCTACTTCCTACCTCCAAGCTATACTCCCTGCCCCTTTTATTTTTTATCTTGAAATGGGGTCTTTCTAAGTTGCTGAGAGTTTTGCTAAATTGCTGCAGTTGGCCTCAAATCTGTGATCCTCCTGTCTCAGCCACTCAAGTACTGGGATTACAGTCATGCACCACTGTACCAGGCTAAAG
>PVLC010028783.1:0-20740 GCA_004027655.1 Graphiurus murinus
TCAGATAGAGGTCTAATATCTAGGATATACAAAGAACTCAAGAAAATCGCAACTAAGAAAGCAAATAACCCAATCAAAAAATGGGCAAAGGATCTAAATAGACACTTCACAAAAGAAGAAATACAAATGGCCAATAAATGTATGAGGAAATGTTCCACATCATTGGCAATCAGGGAGATGCAGATCAAAACTACCCTGATATTTCACCTAACTCCAGTCAGAATGGCAATCACAAAAAACACGAACAACAACACCTGCTGGTGAGGGTGTAGAGAAGTAGGAACCCTAAAACATTGTTTGTGAGAGTGCAAACTTGTGCAACCACTGTGGAAAACAGTATGGAGGATCCTCAGACGAATGGGAGTGAACCTACCATATGACCCGGCAATACCACTACTGGGTATATACACAAAAGAATGGAAACCAAATTATCAGACCAATGCTTGTGTATCTATGTTTATAGCGGCTCAATTCACAATAGCCAAACTATGGAAGCAGCCAAGATGTCCATCCACAGATGAATGGATTACAAAACTATGGGATATATACACAATGGAATTTTACTCAGCCATAAAGAAGAATAAAATCATGTTCTTTGCAGGGAAATGCATGCCAGTCACAAAGAGTAAAGAAGCATATTTTCTCCCTAATATGCGGATGTTAGGGAGAAGATGGGACATAAGAGGGTCCCCAGATGAAAAAGTGGAGACCCTCGATAAAGAAGTTGATTTAACTGAAGGGAATGGATGGGGGGTGGGGTTGGGGGAGAGCATCCTAAGGCACATGATGTACTTACACAATTATATCAAGATCATTCACTGAACTGAACTTGAGAGGGAGGGAGGGCGAGGGAGTGGGGTGGGAATTGGGGAAAGGTCAGATGAGAAATGTGTGCACATTTGTCTTTATCAATTTTTACCTAACAAAAATGTATATATACAAAGCACGAATTATTACAATAAAAAATAAAATAAAAATAAAGAATGAAATGAGATTTTGATAGGGATTCTATTGAATATGTACATTGCTTTGGAGCATTTGGCTATTTCAACAAGTATTTCAATCCATGACATGGAATTATTGCTATTTATTTGTCTTCTTTAATTTCTTTCAGCGATGTTTGTAGTTCTCAATGTATGTGTTTTTTGCCTCATTGGTTAAATGTATTCATAAGTTTTTTATCATTTTAGTGCTATTGTAAACTGAATTGTTTTCTTAATTTCCTTTCCAAATTGGTCACTGTTATATTTAGAAACAGAACTGACTTTTGTATGTTGATTTTGTATCCTACATCTTTGCTGAATTTATTATCTCGAACTTTTTTTTTTTTTTTTTGGTGTTAAGTCTTTGAGGGTTTTTTACATAAGATCATGTCATCATCAAACAGTTAACATGATGCATTTTATTTATTTTCATATGTAACTATTCTAGCTAGGACTTCCAGTACTATCTTGAATAGAAGTAGAAAGAGTGATCACCCTTGCATTGTTCCTGATCTTAGAGGAAAGTCTTTCAGTTTCTCACCTTTGAATATGGTGTTAGCTGTGAGCTTCTCATCTATGGCTTTATTATGTTGAGGTGATTTCCTTCTATTCCAACATGGAGGCTTATCATCATCATGAACTTTGTCAAGCATTTGGCATTTCTTGAGTAATCATGCAATTTTTATCTTTTGTTCTGTGAATGTGGCATATAGTGTATGTGATATATATGTAGTATGCAGGTTTGTTCTTTTTTCTTAAAATTGTTTGTGACTTTCAGGCCCTTTGTAGTATTGGTATCCAGTGGTAAATCCGACTCGGTCACGCTTTGTGATCCTTTTAATTTGTTATTGAAATTGACTTTACTCATAGTTTGTTGAGAATTTTGGCATCTATATCCCTTAAAGATATTGGCCTGTAATTTTCTTTTCTTGTAGTGTCTGTGCCTGGCTTGAGTATCAGCATTGTTAACTTCATAAAATGAGTTTAAAAGTATTCCTACTCTTCAAAAATTTTTTTAATATTTTGAAAAAGATTGACATTAATTCTTTACATGTTGATAGAATTCTCCACTGAAACCTTCTGGTCCTAGGGTTTTTTTATGAGAATTTTTGAATCCCTAATTAAATCTCTTTGTTAGTTATACACCTGTTTAGATTTTCTGTTTCAGATTCACTCTTCATGGATTATGTGTTTCTAGCAATTTATCAGGTTTTTCTAGGTTATCCAATGTGTAGCCCTACAATTGTTTATAGTAATCTCTTTTAATCTCCTAAAAGTCACTTATATTCTAAATGGGAAACTATTTACTCTTGTCTATTTCCTTTTAAGATAGCTTTCCTGCCCAGTTTCTCCCTCTATCTCTCTCTTTCTCATTGGCAGAAACCAAATGTAATGATTCATAGAAATATGGTCACATGGGGAGAGATGGTAGCTTTCTGTTTAACCTCTTTTTTGAGATAATTTGTGGTCTCTGAAAGTATTATTTAATTCATGCAGCCTGAGTGGCCTCATGAGATTTTTAAAGATATGTGCTTTAAGAGTAATTTTACAATAATGTCAAAGCAATCTACAGTGCTTTCATATCAAAGAAACTAAATCCTTCCTGGATCATCTGGGTTTTAATACCTTGAAGGGGAAAACTTTATTATATGATTAAACTACATAATATTGCTTTAGGTAAGGCTAAACTCAAGAGATTCTATAATTTAATGATTCCACAAAAGCCCTGTTTGGTGAGGCTTTGTGTATATAGCAGTGACCAATTCATGGCTGATATGGTCAACTGCATTAAGGTCAGAATTTTCTCCCATCTTGGTGGCAGTCACTGCACTATAGGAGACATGCTCTTCTTATAGTTCCTGGCTCTTCTCTCTTTGAAAATGCATGAATTTCATCACATAAATCAAATGATCAGTAAGCTTTGAAGAATCTTTAATTAATAAAGAGTGAAGCACAATAAATCCATATGAGCAGCATCTGTTGTTTTTTTAACCATGAAAGACTGGTTTTCCCCTCAAGTTGTGAATTTTCTCCCTGTGTTTAGTCTCCAGCTAAGACAACCATGCAGGATATCATGAGTATACCTATTAGCTATTCGTCTTCTCTTTGCTATTTTTCATGATGGAGGAAGAAGTTAGTAAAATATTCTTGTTTTCTAGGCATAAGTCTGCTCATTTCATTCTGTGAGAAAATGCACTAAAAGACTTGTGAACTGAGATATGATATCCAATGAGAATTCTTAATTACATATAAAAAGCTTTAACATTATTTTCCCAGAGCATTTAATGGAACATGAACCTATAACATTTTTTCTAGTATGACTTTTACTTATCATAATAGAAAATTTATTTCTTTTAATACTGAAAGAAAACTACAGGATTCTGGTTCTTAGAAAACAAAAGGATATATATTTTCAAACTTATGCACTTAAAAGTAATATTTACTAGGGGAAAGGTCACCAAGAGCTGTATGCATGGATGTCCCTAGTACTGTGAACTGCATTGTGATATGAGACTATAAAGTACCAATAAAAGTATAAAAACTAATATTTTTGTGTGTTTTGGTTGCATTCATTACACTTTGGATATTACTGGATATTTGTTTACAAATTGAGGTCTACCCCAGTGGGGTAAAAGAGGAAACACAAACATAGCTGGACTTTTTTCCAAAAATAATAGTTTATTTACATGGGTGTTTCTGTGGAGAGATATTCTAGCACTTTCCTGGATAAGCTTATGTATGATTTGATCTGCTGGAAGGCAGGCTCTGAGAATCCTTTCAGATATAAAATTCTATAATTCTAGGTAAAACTTCTTGATTCTTTGAGTAAAATAGCATGAAAATAAGCCATTGTTTTTAAGTCTAACAGGGACAGTTTGTAAGAATATTATTCAATTAATTTTTACTCTCTTACACACACACACACACACACACACACACACACACACACTTATGCTTTCAATAGTTGTACCATTTATTTTTTGCATGCTTTTAAGATAGACTTTATTAAGGGACCATGCAATTTTAGGTTATATTAAAACATGTCCCCTGAAATGGAAATGTGAGTATAAACTTTTTATGCTTGTTAATATTCAAATACAAATAGAATAAATATTGTGTATTCTTAACTTGCAGATAAACTTGCAAGATAGAGGTTATCAATGCCTGAAATGCAATTCTCACATACTGTTACTCTGTTGTTGCCTATTTTGTTGCCTAGTAAGTATAGGTCCTATGTAAATTTTAATTACCTCATTCCGTTCATCCTGTTCAAATAACAAGTTTAAAAAAATGCATCATTCTGATGTGAGTTTGAAAAGATATAATTTCAGCAGCTATTTTGTAATTACCACTGCCTCTGTTTTCAAATCTTTGATGCACTTGTACACTAGAGACTAGGGTCTATCTTTACTTGTGTACCTGACTCACATAATCACACAGAATGTATCTGTTTAAATTATGAAGAAGTTTCAAAATATAACTTTCTCATCATAAAGAAAGGAACAGAATTGCTCAAAATATAACTTTCTGTTTTTTTGGTTTTTGTTTGCGGTACTGGGGGTTGAACTCAGGGGCATTCTACCTCCGAGCTATATCCCCAGCCCTATTTTTTATTCTTTATTTTAAAACTGAGTCTCACTAAGTTGTGGAGTGGCTCACTAGGTAGCTGAGGCTGGCCACGAACCCGGATCCTCCGGTCTCAGCCTCCCAAATGCTGGGATTACAAGCGTGCACCACCACGCTCAAAATATAACTTTCTCATCATAAAGAAAGGAACAGAATTACTCAGTAAGGATAAGTATAGCTACTGAAAACACAGTCAAGGTAAATAGCTTTAAATTGATTATAAAGCAAAGAAGCAAGTAGAAAAAATATGTCAATTCATCTTTAGATTACAACATAATTCTAAGAATTCTGCTCCATAAATGTTTTAATTCCTTGACATAATTTCCTTTCCATATAGCTCCTGATTCTATGTCAGAATCAGCAAGTACACCTTCTTAGTTTTTTTTTTTTTGTTTGTGTTTTTTTGGAAATTTCTCTTCCCATGTGGTAAATATAATTTATCTAAAAAAAAAAAAAACAGTAAATTTAGGAAATAAGAATAATATGATGAAATATTTTTAAATATCTGAAAATTATTTCTTCTTTTGTAGCTTCAGTTATTTAAAATATTTAAATGATATCGTTAAAATAATACTTTCAGGTTGTATAAGAGAATTGCCCCAGTTTCAGGCTAAATGTTTATTTGGTAAGAATGCTTGATTTAGAATGGAAAAATGGGCAGAAATAATAAAGAGATTCTGCAGATTTCATGCACTATACTACACTCCCAGAAATTATTTACTACTTCTAGGGTTGGTTGTTCTTTTTGAGGTCTTCCAGGCAGAAAGACCAAATTCTTTCTGTTTTTGCTTTTCTAATACGTAAGTAGTAGAATTAAAAAGCTGTGGTTCTTGATTTATGCATTCATTTTACAGTAGGCTCGCAGGGTTTAGGGAATGCATCAGGGAAAGAGGTGGCAAAGTTAGGTAATCTTGAATCTTAGTTGTAAATAAAGGTTTAATTATATTGATAAAAATTGAAATAAAGCTTGATCATATATTATCATCAATAAAGTACACAATTACTGCATTTTGCACACAGTTTCAATAGTTACCCAACCACAAAATGATTGACACAAACTAAATTTCCAGGATTTGTTGCCCTGGATTTTTTTCTCTTGCTAAGAACAAGGAGTCTTTATTTATTTATGTATTTATGTATTTATTTACTTATGTATTTATTTATTTATTTATTTATTTATTTATTTATTTATTTATTTTTGAAGAAGAAGACTGGACTGTGATTTCCTTAATCTTGGTAAAACCAACTAAGCTTCATAGAAAAATATATTAGAGTAAGAAGAAAAGTTACTGTGTAAGCCAATAAATTGAAATGACAGAAGCAGTGAAAGAATCATTAGTGGTTCAATGGTGAAAAGCATCATGCTTACCATCATGGTAGCCTTTTTGGTGGGGCAAGGAGTTGTGGTGAAGAAGATGGAAATGTGAGTCTCAAGACTTTAATTAAAGCCATCTCCAGGACACTGGCTTTGTATATCCATGCTCACCTCTTTGACTGACCGGCAAAGCACCACTGCATGATCATACTGAGATGACCTAGTTGATACAGATTTGGCAACAGCTCTTCAAACCTCTCTTTTATAATATGCATCTAAGAAGTCTTGTTATGACAACTTGATAATCAAATGAGGGAATGCATGAAAATACACTTTGAACAGAGTGCTAGTTTCAACCATATGAAATTGCTGATAATCAAACATTTTTTACTTATACAAAGATACTTTCATATGGCTTAATATAGTATAAGATGCTATGTAGATGTAAGATATTGCTAATGAAACCAAAAGAAGATTTCAAATGATTAACAGATAAAGTGATAAAGAAAAGAGATAGTATAGAACTAAAGATAAAAAATTATGGAGATTCTGTGTCATTTACCTGAGTTTGTTTTGAAGAAGATCTAAAACCTATAACAAAAAGAAATTGCTATAAAATATTAAATGAAAGTATAGTTATGTATAATATTATAAACATGGGATTATGAATATTTACAATCTAAATATCTTTTATTTTTCTACTTAAAATGGTATGTTATTTCAACAACTTGAAATTATAAAATAATCAAAGAATAATAAAAATAACTTTTTCTCTCATGATATAGGTAGACTTAATACCTATATCAGTTTTATTCCCTTCTGAGATCCAACTCTCCTCTTTCTGTTCTCCTCACACAATTAATGTATACTTTTATATAGATATATATTTTATATATATATTAAATATATAGTCTTACATATAGTATAATAGCTTATATGTCATAATATCCAGGTGAAATTATATGCATTTGTCACTATATATTATATATTACTTATACTGCTAAATGAAATTATATGTGTATACAAATATAATAACTATATATCTACCCATATTAAGCTGTGAATTAGAATAATTTTATTTGTGTGCAGACACACACACACGCACACACACACACACACACACACACACACACACTCACCTCCCCATTTTTGTAATGAACAAGTTTCCTATTTACCAGAATGGACATTGAACACTTATAAAGAATAAATTTCTTAAGATTAAATAAAAATTTTTCTATACCTTTATGCATTTCTCTTTCATATTTTTAGAGTGTCTTCCTTATGCATTTCTCTTTCACACTTTGGAGTGTCTCCCTTATGCATTTCTCTTCCATAGTTTTGGAGTGTCTCCCTAATGCTATGGTTTCTGTACTTTCTCTCCTTCTGAGGGGATTGATTTGGTCTGATTTGAAAGTGCTATATGTAGTCATGTAAACATTTTCATGTAATTAAAAATTGTTTACCATTATCTTGGCAAAAACATACTGCTCTATGTAATTAATTTTGTTGTGTTTGTACATTTTCATATTTAAAAGCCATAGAAGCAACAAATGATTTATTATTTTGGATGGTTTCATCTTGCAATAATTTAAATATATAGTATGCAAAATCAAAAATTTAAATAAAAATATATGTGATCAAGTTTTTTGAAAAGTATAACTTAATTTTCATCTTTACTCATCTGGATTATCATGAGGTAAAATTCTTAGCATCTGGATAAAGTAAAAGAGCCATCTAGTCTAGGCATTCATGTACTATACTTCTATACATGCTCACATTTCGTAATGATTTCTGACCTTGATTTTCATTTTCTCCCCAAATCTCACATGTGCTTTAGGTTGACACTATTGATAGGCTATTAAAAGAATAATAAAGTATGCTCATTTTTAAATTGATAAAACACTATTTACTCTAGTGTCAATTACTAATTGGACAAGGCTGTCTTTCATATTTGACTTCCTTGTCTTATTAGAACCACATAAAAGTTCATACAAACATAGTCAAGGTACTACAAGCATTTTTTAGGTCAGATAATAAATCTTTGTATGGCCTTTCTTCCTTATGAAACAATTGCAGTACTCTTGACATTTGTTCAGTAAAATATTCTGAAGTAATTCTAGAATGCTGGCTACAACCATATCTGTTTTAGAGAAACAGATAAAGATAGGCTGAAATATTTTCATAAGTAGGAAAATAAAACACACATTTTAATACAAATGTGATGTAAACATATTCAGTGGTAAAGAGAAAACTGTGTCTTTATCCTTCATATGCAATATAATTTATTGTGTATTCAGAAAACTGCCAAGTATTATTAGAGGTCTAAGGAGATGTTTGATTGTCTTGGTTACAGGTCATACAATTAGAAAAGAAAAAAAGAATAGTTAAACATATGAGTAAGTGAGGTGGGAAGTATCAGATTCAATGCCCAAATTTGTTTATAAATTATATACCTTAAGTGATACACTTTAAGTGATAGTGTTTTATTGTTATTGTTCTAGAAAGTCATCAATGTTCCTTTACTAGGCTTTTCAGAAAATTATATATGTTTAAGTAATAAATATAAATGCCATACTTAATTTGTCTGCTTGATAACTATAACTTTTTAAGTGTGATCATTATCTATGGGAAATTATTCTCCCCCTGCTCCATGAATTTTAGGTTATTTGTAGCCTCTTACCAAGGTATACATTTATATTAGTGTTATACTAATGCTTTATTACTATTATGAGATTAAAAGCAAATATTTTTGTTAAAGTCTTAGCTTACTTATTATGCTTATTAATTTCTTTTGTTTGTCAAGCAAGGTAAAAATGTTTTAAAAGGGTGTTTATGAAATTAAGTATATATATGGAATTCAGCCAGAAATTTCTACTAATAATGCTATTTACCATGCTTGTTTATGTTTTAAGATAAATTTCTGATTGTAAAATTTTTATTGGGAAGGTTAATGTTCTTAAAGTATCAGGTGTTAGCTCCTTAAAAAGCATTATATTCCAATAATAAACATTTTTTTATTCACTCTCAAGTTTCAAAATACTTTATTCAGAAAGTTCTCTCTCTTCATCTGTATATGTTATACATGAAACCGTGTTATATTTTGGAAGGGTTGTAGCAAATTCTTCAAAAGCTTTTAAGAGAATTAAATGTTCTGACGCTAGCTAGCACACTTTGGTATACATCTTTATAGTGTAAAGAAAGGCTTAGAATTAGTTGAATCTCAGATTCTTTGTACTTTAAGGCCAACAACTGATGTCAAATGTTTACTTTAGAAAGTTCTGGAACTAAATTCATCACCTACAGAAGGTAAAAGGGAACAATGAAATTACTTGAATTATATATTCTTCTCTTAATGAATATGTGTTATAATTACTTGTTTAGGTGTGCTGATATCAAAGAGGAATATACTAGTAGGTTGAGTGAAAACATTGAATTGGATGAGCTAAAAGGCATTCTAATGAATAAAATCAGCAAAGTATTTTTTTATTTATGAAATTAACAACTATGTGTTTCGGTTGTTACTGTTAAGGAATGAAATTTAGTGGAGAAGCTATCTAGATTCATCTCATGAGAGGTGACAACCTCAAACCCTTGCCGTCTAATAGTTGTTTGGTAATTAAGGAGAAGCATGTCAGTGAGCTTGATCTGGTTCCCTTAGACATGTGTATCTTACAATAATCTGTCATCCTCTCCTATGACCCAGAGATGTTCAAATTGATTACCCACAGAAGTAGTTTGGTTTCTAGGTTAGACATTTCATATATTGTGTTTTTTGGAGCCCGAAGATATAGAACAAAATCAAATTTCTCCTCAGGAATTTTAATAGCCTTAAGCACATTAAACCTTTCTTTATATAATGACAAGGGAAAAGACATTCAAATTAAAAACAAAGCATTTGACATTGTAACAATTTCTGGAATAATATATAAATTGTGTTTGATAATATTCTCTATTTAGGAAAGTATCTACTGAATCCTTGATATAAAAGTATTTGGATTTGGATTTAAGGGACCTTAGATAGATTTCAGTATGTTGATTTGCTCTTGAGATTGATGTTATTTTGGCCACATTTAAGTTTCCATTGAAGAAGTTCATTTTATTTTAATAAATTTATTTTCACTGATACATAAAATATAAAAGGTCTATAGGGTACCATGTGATATTTTGATACATTCATGCATTGTGTAATGTTAAATTAGTTAAACATATCTATCTCCTCAAACATTTATCATTTCTTGGAAAACACTAAAAATTCATTCTTATTGCATTTTAAAATATATAATTAATTACTTTTATTAACAGAAGACTAGACTTACATGATTCTAACAACATGATAACATCACTGATTGTTAATGAATTTCAAATAAGTTCTTACTCTCCTGTGAAAGCTTCTTACTGGCTGATCATCAATCCACTTTTGTACACAGCATATAAGGTTGTACTGAGCCAACTTAAGAAGATGGACCAGGTTAGAGATACTATAATTCTTCTAAAAAAATCTGTTAGAAATGACCTTTCCCTCTTCAAATTAGTGAAACTCTGTTTCAACATAAAAATTAAAAGATAGGGCTAGGGTGTAGTAGCTTAAGCATAGAATACCCCTGTGTTCAATTCATATTCTTTCTCTCGTCTCTCTCCCATTCTCTTACACACACACACACACACACACACACACACACACACACACACAATGACAACAATAATAACAAACAAAAATAACATTTATTTATTTATGTTTCCTCCCTACCCCCTGCAGATAATTGAGTTTGCTATAGTTGATGCTATTTGCAGTTAGGGAGGACTTGTCTTATGCTAATTTCCTAATGTCAAGAATTACTAAAGATTGTGATACAAGCAGACACTCACTACCTCAAATCTAGATTAGTAGGGAAGAATAAGGGAAGGAGTTCAGCACCTTGGAAAAGTCCCTCTGTAAGCTATGCTCTGAATTACTTATGCTTCCCTCCTCTGCTGGGAAAACAGTGATACAAAGCCTACTTCTTCTGAAACTATCAGCTATGCATGTACTTTCATTATATGTACTATTTGGGATAGCTATAATGCCTTTTGGGAATGTATTTAGAATTCTTGAAAGCCATAAATGGAGTAAAAACTCTACTTTGTTTGACATTAATTGGTTGATCCCCCATATGGCCTACTTTAGCTATACTAAGGTCAAGGTTTATAATCTTGGTCATAATCCTGAGAGTTATAATTAAAAATTTTCCTAAGTATAGGTAAGCAAATTTTCTTATATCTTTTTTATTAACTCTATTGGTGCATTATAATCATACTTCTTAATGAGATAGATACAGGATGGTAGAGGCATACATGCATACATCACTTGTTTAGCCATTCCTTAGTTCCCACCCCATTCCTGCCCCCGCTCCCTCCTTCTTGTGTTCAGCTTAGTGATTGACTTAGATATGTTTGTGAATGTACATCATATGCATTAGAGTGTTTCCTCTTCCCCCTTCCCATCTCCCTCAGTTAGGTCACCTTCTTTACTCATCTAAGTTTTCTCCTTCTTTGTCTTATACCTTTATAACTTCTTCATTGTATTTGGGAAAGAAGGGAAGTAGGGGGGATAATAAAATATTGGCTTTCCTCCTATTATTCATGCTAGACTAAATATGATCTGTAATAAATTAGGAATGGGAGTATCATATGGTATGTATCTTCAAGGAGCCAACAGTCATGATAATGCTCATCAACAATAAGATAAAGCACAAGGTGGACTATATTCATTTATTTTTAAATTTTTATTTACTGAACTTGATCATTGTGAAAATATCCCTACAGGAAATTGCTGAGAAGGGCATTCTAGTAGGTCATAGGTCTGTCATGTTTACGCCTGTCTTCTTTCCATTTGTATACTCCTTACTCAGAGAGAAAATATTCATCTTATGAAAAAGTAAAGCATTTAAACAAAATGTGAATAAAACAATAGCAATGTACTTATCAGAAAAGTGTTTTATCATTTTATATTATGTAATAGAGCTAAAGTATATGTTGTAATGAGGTTTACTACACAAACAATGAAATACAAATTTAAGTGCTAAGTTATATAAAATATTGCTTTAAAAAAAGTAAAAGCATTGCTGTGGTTACAAAATACCTTCTTAACTATGATTTTTTTCACCTGATGTTGATATCATAGAGAGTGTTTTCCTTGGGTGGTAATAAGATTGACCATCTTTACTTTAGTCATTATTTGAAGCCATGCCTACAACAAATTGGAAAAATATGCCTGTTCTTACATTCAAAAAGGTATACTTTTAGAGTTATTTCAGGTTATTTATAGAGAAGAGTGTGGAGTTTAAAGTACAATGCATTGTATTGTGTCTTTCCCTCGAAAACTTGTATATTGCCCTTCAATGGAAATATTACAAAGGGCAAATTTATGTACTTAAGGGATGAATATGGCTGGGAAATAATTTATCCATAAGAACAGACTAGATGTAGTATATATGTCTTCTAAATGAAAAGATTATATTCCATGTGACCATTAAAAGTCTGATGACTAAGCCGGGCGTGGTGGTGCATGCTTGTAATCCCAGCATTCGGGAGGCTGAGACTGGAGGATCCGGGTTCGCGGCCAGCCTCAGCTACCTAGTGAGGCACTCCGCAACTTAGTTAGACTCGGTTTCAAAATAAAGAATAAAAAATAGGGCTGAGGGTATAGCTCGGAGGTAGAATGCCTTGAGTTCAATCCCCAGTACTGAAAAAAAAAAAAAAAAAAAAAAAAAAAAAAAAAAAAAAAAAAAAAAAAAAAAAAAAAAAAAAAAAAAAAAAAAAAAAAAAAAAAAAAAAAAAAAAAAAAAAGTCTGATGACTAAAATAGAGAATGGAAGAACCCCATAAATGTAGCCAACAAGTGGGTCATACCAGTTACCCATGGTACAAGGCACTGAAGCTAAACTCTTGTGGAATTTGGAGACTAAGTATTTCTTGAATTTTTAAAGTTTGTTTAACATTTCCTCCATTTTCTTATCCTCCTTTTCATTAATTCAAAATTAAATCATAAATAATCAGTGGAACCTATTTTTTATTTTTGTATAATAATTGGTGGATTGTAAACATACATCTTTGTTAGGTACAAGCGGATAAAGGCATATATGCACACATTTATCATTTAACCCCTTCCCCAATTCCCACCCAACTCCCTCACCCTCCCTCCTTCTCAAGATCAGTTTAGTGATTGACCTCGATATATTTGTGAAAGTACATCATGTGCATTAGGGTGTCCCGCCTACCCCCCGTCCATCCCCTTTGGATAAGTCAACTTCTTTGCTTTCGAGGGTCTCTCCTTTTTCATCTGGAGACCCTCCTATGCCCCATCTTCTCCCTAGCATCCACATATTAGGGAGAACATATACTGTTTTACTCTTAGTTACTGGCTAATCTCACTTAACATAATGTTTTCCAGTTGCATCCATTTCCCAGCAAATAACATGATTTTGTTCTTCTTTATGGCTGAGTAAAATTCCATTGTGTACATATCCCACAGTTTTGTAATCCATTCATCTGTCAATGGATATCTTGGCTGCTTCCATAGTTTGGCAATTGTGAATTGTGCAGCTACAAACATAGATACACATGCATCAGTCTGATAGTTTGGTTTCCAATCTTTTGGGTAGATACCAAGAAGTGGTATTGCTGGATCATATGGTAGGTTCACTCCCATTCGTCTGAGGATCCTCCATACCGTTTTCCAAAGTGGTTGCACTAACATGCAATCTCACCAACAATGTATGAGGGTCCCATTTCTTCACACCCTCGCCAGCATTTGTTGTTGTTTGTGTTCTTGAAGATTGCCATTCTGATTGGAGTTAGGTGAAATCTTAGGGTAGTTTTGATTTGCATCTCTCTGATTGCTAATAATGATGTGGAACATTTCCTCATACATTTATTGGCCATTTGTATTTCTTCTTTTGTGAAGTGTCTATTTAGATCCTTTGCCCATTTTTGATTGGGTTTTTTGTTTTCTTAGCTGTGATTTTCTTGAGTTCTCTGTATAGCCTAGATATTAGACCTCTATCAGAAGAGTAGCTGGCAAAACTTTTCTCCCACTCTGTGGGCTCTCTGTTGAGGTTCTTGATAGTTTCCTTTGCTGTGCAGAAGCTTTTCAGTTTAATGCAATCCCATGTATTGATCTTCCTTTGAGTTGCTTGTGCTTTTGGGGTCTTCTTGGGAAAGATTTTACCTGTGGCTATGTGTTGAAGGGTTGTATCTATGCCCTCTTCAAGTAGCTGCAAGGTCTCTGGCCTAACTTCCAGGTCATTGATCCACCTTGAGTTGACTCTTGTGCAGGGTGAGAAAGTGGGGTTTATTTCCATTTCCCTGCATATGGTTAACCAGTTTTGCCAACACCATTTGTTGAAGAGGCTATCCTTTTTCCAGTGTATAGTTTTGGCTCCTTTGTCAAAAATCAGTTGACTGTAAGTCTGTGGGTCTGTTTCTGAGTCTTCTATTCTGCTCCATTGGTCTATGTATCTATTTTTGTGCCAATACCATGCTGTTTTTATTACTGTGGCTTTGTAGTAGAGTTTAAAGTCAGGTATTGTGATGCCTTCTGCATGATTTTTATTGCTAAGAACTACTTTGGCTATCCTGGGCTTTTTGTTGTTCCAGATGAATTTAAGGACTGATTTTTCTATGTCTGTGAGGAGCGTCCTTGGCAATTTCATGGGTATTGCATTGAATTTGTAGATCAGTTTTGGGAGGATGACCATTTTGATGATATTTATTCTGCCTATCCAAGAGCATGGGAGGTCCTTCCATCTCCTAAGGTCTTCATCAATTTCTTTCTTCAGCTTCCTATAATTTTCCTTATAGAGGTCTTTAATCTCCTTGGTTAGGTTTATCCCTAAGTATTTTATTTTTGGGGGTACTATTGTGAGTGGAACTGCTTTCTGGATTTCTTTTTCGGTTGATTTATGGTTGGTATATAGAAAGGCTTCTGATTTTTTAAGATTGATTTTGTATCCGGACACCTTACTGAATTTGTTGATCTGTTCTATAAGTTTTTTGCTAAACACTCATCTTTGCTTATTGATGGTGTTCTATATAACACAAGCATTAGCAAAATGATTTCAATAATGCTAAAATTTGAGCCAATTAACAAACTGGCACCTCTATCTTTTTATAATTGGTAATTATATCTGCAAGATTGATTTCACCTATGAAACTGATTTGCTGTTTGAGAAATTGGAAAATATGTCAGTATAAAAATCATAGCAATATTTACTATCTCCCTCATTTTCCACTGTGGATACTACAAGGGCTTGGTAACTGTATTATACTCTAAATATCATTCTGGAGAAAATTTAAAGGAAAATGTCGTAAAACCTTTGAGGTTTATCAGAATATACTTATGTGTCAAAAGCCCAATCCAAAGCTAAAACAAATCAAAAGAGTAAAAATATAAAAGCCTTGGGTTATCATCAAGACAATGTGAAGTAATTAAAAGCCCCTGTTGATGTTAAAAGCAATGTCTTAAGTGTAGAAAAGATATTGTTTAGTTATGTTAACATTCCACTGATGATCTTGATTCTAAGCATTCCTTTATACACCTATCAACGATGCAAAGAGCAGCATTCAGCAATGTTGACTTCAAACAGCATTCTGTAGTCAGCTACCCATTTCTATTTGCAAAAATATGCTTCTGAAAAACTCCTCTAAATTTTATCTGCCAAGGGATAAATCTCAAGTTCATTCTCAACCTTGAAACTGTCTTAGAAAATAGTGTATAATGAGTAATTATACAAATTATGTATTGAAATGTAATATGCTTTATATGATTGGGAAAATGGACAGATTTGCCCAAAAGGTCATGGGACTGGCATCTATGAACTCTCACCTACAATGATGAAGGATCTATACTCAATTGATCATCGATAAGATTTGGATTTGTTATCATCCCCAGTCTTCTCTGTGCTATCACAACAAAAATTAAATATATCAATTAAGGTTTTCTTGGGGGAAGAAAACACTTGTGCATCATTATCACTGAGAATTTCTTCATTAAGTATGTTTTCCTGTACTTGAAACATTTATTAGTAGTTCTTTTATTAAAATTGTATGTAAATGTAATCAAACCAAAGAAATTGAGTACCAGGCATATTTTATGAGTATGCAAAAAAGTAGGACTTTTTATATTACTGTTTGAATTGTACAGAAAAAGGTTCTATATTGGTTTATTAGAGTTGCTGTAACAGAGTACCATAAACCAGATGGCTTAAATAAAACAGAAATTATTTATCATCTCAAAGTTCTGGAAGGTAGAAGTCTGAAATAGGGTGTGAGCAGGGCTCTGTTGCTTCTAAAATCTGCAGGATTCTAAAATCTGCAGGATTTTAGAAAACAACAAAGATGACAGTTTATAGTGTTCTTGTTACAGGTTAGTAAAACTATAATAGTGATATTATGGCTTAAAAACCTCTGGCCATCTCTGCTTAAAAGTTTACATGAGAGAGAGTCCATAGAATTTAGGTGATTCTTATAGTTTGATTTCATTTCATAGTAACTTCTTAGAAGAAAATCTACCCTTTTTCAAAAGTTATGTTAGAAATAATTTTTTTCTTTAGAAGAATTAATTGCTTTACCAAATTTTAGCGGTTGTTTCCTTTATGTCCTGAAATACTGAAAATACAAATACATAAGAATATAAAAACTAGATTTCTACAAAAAAATTTGGTAAAAGTTACCTATCAAATGAGTTTTCTTCTGTGTAACTTTCATGATAAATTGGGTTTGCTTTGTTTTCCTTTACAGACCAAAAAAATGGAGTTTGAGTCAAAGGCATGATTGGCAGTATAAGATGTGTTGGTCCTATAGTTTGATTCTACCATTTCAACTTTACTATAAACACAAATCCTATATCTTTGCTTATGATATATTCCCCCCCAAAGATATCTATAAGCTTTGGAAATTTCACACTGTCTTTTCCCCTAAGAAATAAAATGATTCATAATATATATTGCAGATAGACATAACCACCACATATAAATTGTTAAAGTCAAATAATGTTTATCTGATGTATATTTGTATCTTGATCAAAAACTGATATTTAAAAATATTTAACTAAGGAAAATTAAGTTTGGTAGAAATGTTAATAGCAAGAACAACAAAAACCTCAAAATGTCAGATATAATAGCAAAAAATTTGATATAGATACAAGTGATGAGTGAATCAATCATTATAAAATTCACTTAAAATAATAATGATACTTTTAATTAATGAACTAGTTAAATTTCAAAATTGGAAAATGAATTTTCTGTGTAGAAAATTCTGCAGTTTAGTTTAATGGGAAGTAATGCAAGAAAATTCTCAAATTCTGATGTTATGCTTGTACACATTATAAAGTCAAAATATTTTTGAGATTAATACAAGAAATGGGTCAAAATAAAATGGTTCAAATGACAATATTAAGACTGTTTATATTTCTACTTAGAGGCCAAAGAGCATAGTATCCAAAATAGTGACTTTTAGATATGTGTATTATTCTGATTTTTTAATATTTGTATTGCAAAACTATTTCTGTTTCACTTCTATAAATTACAGGCAACATCTCTTAAATTTAAATAAATGTAAGCCATTTTTAAAAAAGTATCATGTGTCTATGTGTGATTGACAGCATCTTGAGGAGTCACAAAATTTAATCTGAGTGTTTCCTCAGCAAAGACTATGTGCCGAGCACATCCTCTTAGCCTACCTTCAATTTTAGATGGCTTTTGCTCAATATTTTTCACACTTTTGCTCTCTTTGTCCTGTCACTTGTCACTCACTCCCCCACTCCAACCCTGCCAAATGCAGGTGTTTCTTCAGCTTAATGTGTCTTTCAAATTCACCAAATTTATATTGAGTATAATCCCACTGCATATATAAATAAACAGAAAATTTCTCTATAGTAGTTTTTTATGCCCTATAAGAAAAAAACTATATATAGAGAGATGAGTGATAGATAGATAGATAGATAGATAGATAGATAGATAGATAGATAGAAAGAATACATTAAAATACAATAAAAGGGTAAAATTACAAAATTTTCAGCAATTGCTGACATATAAAATGATTCTCAACTTATTTTATCAAGATCTTTTACTCTTCAAATATTAAAGATTAATGTTAAAATTTACTTAAAATTGAGATACTTCAGGGGCTTGGTAAACTATTACTGAAAAGAGAGCTGATCTAGACTATTTGTAATTTTGTAGCATTTGAGACATAGTGGTAACCTTATCAGCCATCATATGGCATCCATGGGCTTTATTTTGGGGGGAAAAATGTTCTTCTCATCTAGGTTTGCCTCTTAAAGCTTTCCAATTTTCTTTGTGAAGATAGAATGTGCATTGTTAACTTGCTGAGTCAGAAAGATTCAGGAGTCCATGGAGAAATGAAAGAAGCTCTAAATTAGATACTGTGTAACGTTATCACTCCTTTTACATATACTGCTAAAACTCAATTGCTTCTCTAAATTATTTGATAGTCCTCTAATACAGGTACTTGAGAAAAAACATTTAAAAAGTTTCTGATTCAGGAACTTAGACGTTTTTCATTTATACAAAATAGTTTTTAAATATGTTATGCAATTTGATTAATTATTAAGGAAAATATTGTTCTGGGATTTTTTAGAGCTTAAGTTTCTCAAATTGTAATAACAATGTTCATGAATATTTTTAATTTTATTGGAGTCTTCTAAGAGGTTATGTATAATGTATGCTAAATTTCCCCCCAATTTATCCTTATTCCTTTCTTTTATCTATCTTTCTTGGCACTTGGAATTGAACCCAGGGCATTCTACCTCTGAGATACACCCCCAGCCCATTTTAAATTCTTTTTTTTTTAATTGTTTTTTTTTTCGGTACTGGGGATTGAACTCAGGGGCATTCTACCTCCAAGCTATACAGCCAGCCCTATTTTGTATTCTTTATTTTGAAACCGGGTCTCACTAAGTTTCCGAGTGCCTCACTAGGTAGCTGAGGCTGGCCTCGAACCCGGATCCTCCGGTCTCAGCCTCCCAAATGCTGGGATTACAAGCGTGCGCCACCACACCCGGCAATTCTTTTTTTTTTTTTTTTTTAATTTTGAAACAGGGTCTCCCTAAATGCTGAGACTGGTCTCAAACCTGCAATCTTCCTGTCTCAGCCTCCCAATAATGGGATTGCAGGTATTCACCACCAAGCCTAGCTATATTCCTTTATTTTAAGAGAACAGATTTTTGGGTGATTATAAGGTTTGCCTTATTTCTCCTATTAATTGTTTTATAGTATAACAAGAAATATCTACTTTGAGTCCATGATTTCCACCAGCCCCCTTCAATAAATAGAAAAAAAATTAGAGACACGTATAAATAAATGAATTCTCATATGAGCAGAAAAGCCTGATTACTTAAGTGTTTATATACAGAGAAGTGATCTGTTGGATTACATTGGGAGCATCTGGACATTTTCACAGAGGTTGCCTTATCTTAGAATGATTAGATTCCCTAGCAAAAGTTTGTAGCCAAGATACATTTGAACTAGTGGGAAATCTAGGATACACCGAGGTACCAAAGGTAGCATTTATTGAGTGCGTAATTTGCATCAGATATCCAAATAGACACTTTGCATGAATTCTATCATCCCCACAGGTTGCCCAGCAATAATTTCTAAACCGTATTTTACAGACAATGCATTGAAGTATTGTGGTTGGCCTGCCCAAGTTCTCATAGGGAATATGGAGAAGTTCAGACCAACCTCTCTGCAAAGTCTACACATGACTTTACTACTTTGTAGCCTTAACACTGGGTCTCGCTCAGTGTTTTCCACCATTTCTGTTATTTACATTATGGGCTGAATAATTCTTGTTTGGGAGGCTGTTCTGTGCGTAAGATATTTAACAGTATGCATGAACTGTACATACTACAGGCATATAGCATCCCTCCTACATTGACAATTGAATAGCTCATCAGACACTTTCAAGTATCTCCTGGAGGTAAAAATCTCCCATGGTTGGGAACATGATTTCTTTTGTAAGTTCCATCACTATAATTCTAATATCATGCTTATGAAACAGAAATGATAAAAACTATGAGCTTCTATATAACAATAAATCAAATTATGAACAAGTCAGATATAAAAGAAAAAAAGAAAGACACTAAATGCTATTATCTCAATGTGTTTCTCTCAAAACTCATGTGTTGGAACCTAAAATCCACTGTGATAGTATTAAGAGGTGAAGCCTTTTGGGTAAAGATTAAGGAAGGAGGGCTCTACCTTCTGGAATAGAAACCGTGTCCTTATGGGAGAGGGTGAAGGGAACAGCTTTGCACCCTCTGCTATGTGATAAGATGTTGTTTGCCCTTCTGGTGAAAATGTAACAAGTCTCCACCTGTGGATCACAAAGAGCCAGCCCTCACCAGATCTTAGTCTCCAGCCTGAAAAACTGTGACTAACCAATTCCTTTTATTTATAAATTACTCAATCTAAGATATTTTGTTATAGTAGCCAAAATAGATTTAGACAACAAAAAACTCACAAAATTCATCTGGAAAAACAAAAAGCCCAGGATAGCCAAAGTAGTTCTTAGCAATAAAAATCATGCAGGAGGCATCACAATACCTGACTTTAAACTTTACTACAAAGCCACAGTAATAAAAACAGCATGGTATTGGCACAAAAATAGATACATAGACCAATGGAGCAAAATAGAAGACTCAGAAACAGACCCACAGACTTTCAGTCAACTGATTTTTGACAAAGGAGCCAAAAATATACGCTGGAAAAAGGATAGCCTCTTTAACAAATGGTGTTGGCAAAACTGGTTAACCATAT
>PVLC010028784.1:0-10487 GCA_004027655.1 Graphiurus murinus
CTTTTTTTTTTTTTTTTTTTTTTTTTTCGGTACTGGGGATTGAACTCAGGGGCATTCTACCTCCGAGCTACACCCCCAGCCCTATTTTTTATTCTTTATTTTGAAACCGAGTCTCAGTAAGTTGTGGAGTGCCTCACTAGGTAGCTGAGGCTGGCCGCGAACCCGGATCCTCCTGTCTCAGCCTCCCAAATGCTGGGATTACAAGCGTGCGCCACCACGCCCGGGTCCCCAGCCTTTTTAAAAAAAATTTGAAACAGGGTCTAAGTTGTTGAGGCTGGCAGTGAACCTGAGATCCTCCTGTCTCAGCCTCCCAAGTACTGGGATTACAGGTGTGTGCCACTGCACCCAGCGAATACTTGGAATATTTGAAGAAGAAAAAGGAAGAGTTGGAATGGATTTAGCAGCACCAGATGAATTTGGAGATCCAAGCCATGCTGGATAATGAATGAACTTTATAAAGGCCAGGGTAAGGAGTTCTAGTGCAAAGGGAAGCCAGGGTGGGGCTGAAGCTGGGGTGGATATGATAGGATTTATGTTTTTAAAACCCCACTCTGGGACTCGGGTGTATGAGCTCAGTGGTAGAGCACTTCCTAGCATACACAACACCTGGGTTTTGTCCCCAGCACTGCAAAACCCCCACCTCACTCTAGTCACCATAGGGAAGGCATTAGAGGACAATGAGGAAGTCAGCTGGCAATTATTCACACACATTTACTGAGTATACACTGTGTGCTAGACATGGTGGAGGGATAGATGGGTGAAAACAGCTGTTTAGAGACCAGAGGTGATACGATGGTCCTTGGACAAAATGGTTAATTAGTGAGTTTGGAGAGAAGTACAAGTCATCAGGAGACTGTGTGAGATTGAATAACTGGTTCCAATTCTTCAATCCTCTTGAAACACTATAAACCCATTCCCCTGCTGTAACTTCATGGTAAACACAGTGTACTTCCTACCTCTGGACTTGGGGCTTGTCTATATGACTTGCTTCAGCCAACGGGAAGAGATGTGAACAGAAGGTCAAAATGTGCTGGCTTGGCTAGTTGGCCCTCCTGGGCTTCTGACATCATCCCTTGGGTAGCTACTGCCCTTCGGCCTGAACCCCAGAATGGATACCTGGATCAGATCCCAGCCCATTCTGCAGCCTGCAGCTAAGCCAGCTAAACCCAGCTAAGCTTGGTCAAATATCAACTGACCTGCAATTTTGTGAGTAAGAAAAATACGCATTGTTTAAACCACTGAGATTTTTTAGTTTTGCACATAGCATTTCCTTTTTTTTTTTTTTTTTTTTTTTTTTTGTGGTATCTGGGATTGAACCCAGGGGCATTCTACCTCTGAGTGCCACCCCAGCCTGATTTTTTATTCTTTATTTTGTAACAGGGTCTCACTAAGTTGCAGAGGGCCTCACAAGTTGCTGAGGCTGGTTGCGAACCTGTGATCCTCCTGTTTCAGCCTCTCAAGTACGGGATTACAAGTGTGCACCACCACACCTGGTTTATACATAGCATTTTGGAACAAACAGCTCATTGATTCAGGGGTAAAATGGATTACTAATGGATTGGATACGGTGGTGAGGGAAAAGGAGGGATTAAAAATGACCACACTTTTTGTTTTTTGCTTGACCAAATACAGTGCCAGTTACTGGGGTGTGGCGTGCTGGACTAGGAGAGGAAAAATTTGGTAAGAAATGAAGAGCTCTGCCAGGTGTGGTAGAAAGAATAATTAGATAACTTTTAACTTTATGTTCCATATTTTGATGGAGTTTGGTGTACACCGGTGTATGCATTTGCCAATAACCACTGAAGTACTGTAAAATTTTTCATGTCTTTGAACCTAACATTTCATCTACAAAAGCATAAACAAGTATTGAACTATAGTTAATGTTAGGTGTGCTGCTGAAGAATTTAGAGTGGAAATGTATTGATGTCTACTTTCTTTCTCTCTTTTCTTTCTTACTGGGGATTGAACCTAGGAGGACTCTGCCACTGAGCTATATCCTCAGCCTTTTTTATTTTCTATTTTGAGACAGGATGTCACTAAGTTGCCGAATCTGGTCTTAAACTTGCAATCCTCCTTCCTTAGCCTCCAGCATGCTGTGATTACAGGCTTACCATGCATCTGGAGAAAATGTGATTTCTTAAGTAAAAGTTTATTGGGGCTGGGAGTACAGTGCAGTGGAAAAGTGCATGCTTAGAGCATGGGAGGCCTTGGGTTCAATGCCTAGCACTAAATAAATAAATAAATGTTTATTTTTACTGCTATACCTTCAGTATCTCCTAAAATACTGTCAAAGCAGACATTCAATAAATATCAGCCAAATGAGTGAACAAATGGATGGATGGATAGATGGACTGGATCAGCAAGAGGTGATATTTGTAAACTAGACTGGCAATTTTAATATTGCCAGTTTAATATTGTTACTGTTGTTTCTTAATGTGTAAGGGCAATCTCAGTTTTCTATAAGCCATATGTGTATCTCTAGGGCAATTTGCAAATCAGAAGACATTATGGCATTCTGTGACTAAAATTTAATAAAATGTAAAATGGGGTATTAATCTAAAATTCTGAGCTCAAAATCTAAAAATCCTGACTCATGTTAAACATTCCACATCTGCAGCATTCTACATCCCCAGGGCTCGGTCCCACCAATGCTGGTACTAGAGTCTCACAGTACTTTCCCCAGTGATTACAAGGTTGAGGAGAGTAGGGGTTGTTTCATACAGGAGACTATTTCTCCTTGTACCCAGCACGCTGCCAACATACAGGAGATGGTAAGTAAAGGTTGCTTGAATAATTTCACTTTCCTTATAACATTTACAAAATATTTTAGCCTTTGTTCTTCTTGAATCTCAAAAGATTAACGTTTCATTTTCTTTTTTTTTTTTTTTTTGCGGTACTGGGGATTGAACTCAGGGGCATTCTACCTCCGAGCTATACCAGCCCTATTTTTTATTCTTTATTTTTGAAACCGAGTCTCACTAAGTTGCGGAGTGCCTCACTAGGTCGCTGAGGCTGGCCGCGAACCTGGATCCTCCAGTCTCATCCTCCCTAATGCTGGGATTACAAGCATGAGCCACCACGCCCGGCAACGTTTCATTTTCAAATCAGTTAAAATTATTTATGGTATAGTGTCTTGTATATATCTGGTTCTCATTTAACAAATTTGATATAAAATCATTCAAACCACAAATGCATTTTTATTTTTAAAAGATTCATTCTATACCACAGTACATAGAATAAAATAATACAACGTCCTTCCCTTTACCCTATTTTCAATCCCCAACTACTGGCTACCATGATTATTATTATTATTTTTTCAGTACTGGGGATGGAACCTGGGGGCATTTTACCTCCAAGCTGCAGCCCCAGCCCTATTTTTTTATTCTTTATTTGGAAACAGGGTCTCACTAAGTTGCAGAGGGCCTCACTAAGCAGCTGAGGCTGGCTGCGAACCTGGATCCTCCGCTTTCAGCCTCCCAAATGCTGGGATTACAAGCGTGCACCACCACGCCCAGCTTGATTAATGTTTTAGTGCTTCTTTCTCCTCTCCTCTCTCCTCTCCTCTCCTCTCTCTCCTCTCCTCTGTCTCTACTCCTTTCCCTCTTTTCTTTCCTCCCTCCCTATGCTGGGAATGAATTCAGGGCCCCATGAATGCTAGGCAAGCACTTTACCACCATGCTAGCCCCCTAGCCCCCTTCCTGTCTTTTTTAAATGTCTTGACATAAATAGGAGGATGTCAAAGTACTAACTAAACTAGACTCAGGTTTTCTGTAGATTCAATATCCAAAAGACAAAGCAGTTTAGGACTTAGGGCTCCAAGGGGCTCAGGCCAAAACTTTGGTGCCATTTAATCTAATCACTGTAGATTAAGTGGGAGTTGTCAGTTAATCCAAGAGCCTGATAGTTATTTAACTGGGGGATAAATGTCTAAACAACTTAAAAACAAACCTTTGGATCACAACATACATTTATTAAACTCTAGCATCTATTAGGGGATATGGCTAGATATTCAAGAGTATAGAGACAAAATCATTTCTGCTTTGAAGAAACTCATGACCAAGAGGATAGTAATTCATGTTAATTTCGTTAAGTATGATAAGGTAATTAGTTATGTAAAATAATGACTTCTAAAAGAAAGTCTACCTAAGTATTTACAGGTGAAAGTTCATGATGTCTGGGATTTGCTTTAAAATACTTCAGAAAAACAGAAATCAAGAAAAATAATTAAAGCAAGTGTTGCAAAATGCTAAGTGTTTATAGAGTGCTGGGTAAATGTGAATTTGTTATTTCTAATGAGTAGAGATATAATAATGTGGATTCATTATTCTACTTTTATAAATATAGAAATATCAGAAAAATACAAGTACACACACACACACACACACACACACACACACACACACAATTACAATATAAGAAAATAAAGATGTGGGCAGAAGAGGCTATAGGAAAAGGGTCCAAATCTGCTTGGGCAAGACTGAGCAGGATTAATGATGGTTAAAAGTCCCTCTGATGTCAGAGTACCTGGTCCAAATTCCAGCTCCACTTTTCTAGTTGTGATTTTGGGCATGTAACTTAGCCTCTCTAAACCTTGGTTTCCTCTTCAATAAAAAGGAGATAATTATAGTACTAAATGAGAATCAAATGGGAAAATCATTGTGAAGCCCTTGGAATAGTATCTGACATATGGAAGACATTATATAAACTACATAATATAAACTGCTATTATTTGTTACTGTTATTGATGATTTTCTAGATTTTTTTTTTTTTTTTTTTTTGGTGCTAGGGATTTTTTTTTTCTTCAGTACTGGGGATTGAACCCAGAGGCATTCTACCTCCAAGCCACACCCCCAGCCCTATTTTTAATTCTTTATTTTGAAACAGGGTCTTACTAAGTAGCTGAGGCTGGCTGTGAACCTGCAATCCTACTGTCTGTCTCCTAAGTACTGGGATTACAAGTATGCGCCATCACTCCCAATTTGGTGCTGGGATTAAACCCAGGGGCATTCTACCTCTGAACTATACCCCCACCACTATTTTATTTTTTGTTTGGAAATAGGGTCTCCCTAAATTGCTGAGGATCTTGCTAAATTGCTAAGGCTGGCTGCAAACCTGGGATTTTCCTGTCTTAGCCTTCCAGGTACAGGTTCCAGAGATATCTTGAAGCAGAGATGTTTTAATAAAAGGTCAGAGATGAGCAACATGATTTAAAGCCAATCAGATGTAGGTGTAGGGGTGTGTGTGTATGTGTTGAAGAACAGGAAAGGGAGGAAGTTAATATGATTCCCCTATTTTTAGCTCAGACCAGGCGGATGATGGCATCACTAACCAAGAAGGGAATATAGACAAAGGAAGGTTCACCTCTTTCTTTCCTTCCCTCCTTTCTTTTCATGGGGTGTGCAATGTCATCTAGGCTGGTCTCAAATTCATGGACTCATGTGATTTTCTTATTTTAGCTTCCTGAGTAGCTAAGACTACAGGTAAATACTACTATGCCTGGCTACAAATTGTACCCAATAATAATTTCTAGATACATAAACAAATGAGCAAATATTTAGCAAACTGAATTATTCTGAAATTAAAGTTCCCTGAATGAGACAGAGAAAATTGGCAATAAATTATAATGGTTCTAAAAATACTTCAGGAGACAACTCTGTCTAGAACAGTAAACATTATTGTCCTATACCTCACAAATATAACCTGAATAAATGAATTCATTTTATTAGTAGAAGACATTGTGAAAACATTATTTCAGCTGGGTATGGTGGTACACAGCTGTAATCCCAGTACTTGGGAAGCTAAGACAGGAGGATCTCAGGTTGGAGGACAGCCTGGCAATGTGGCAAGACTCAGCAATTTAATAAGACCCTGTATCAAAACAAAAAATAGAAAGGGCTGGGATGTAGCATGGTACTGGGCTCAATCCCCAGTACCACAAACAAACAAATAAAAAACATTATTTCAGAAATCCAGCAACTCAGATATTAGTGCAACTGCCTTAAAATGAATGTGTACAGCTGGGCATGGTGGTACACACCTATAATCGAAGTAGTTGGGAGGCTGAGCCAGGAGGATCAAGGGTTGGTGGCCAGCCTCAGCAACTTAGTGAGGCCCTCTTCAACTTATGAGATCCTGTTCCCTGGGTTCAATCCTCAGTACCACACACACATGGAAAAAAGAATATAGTTTGGGGTCAGGAACGGAAAAGAGCAGAAATGATCTTTGGAATATTTTACTTCAAGTGCCCAGAGGTCTTATCCTTTTCCAGGAATCACAATCTCTCTCTCTCTCTCTCTCTCTTTTTTTTTTTTTTTTTTTTTTGTGATACTGGGGATTGAACTCAGGGGCATTCTACCGAGCTATAGCTCCAGCCCTATTTTTTATTCTTTATTTTGAAACAGGGTTTTACTAAATTGCAGAGTGCCTCACTAAGTAGCTGAGGCTGGCCGCGAACCTGGATCCTCCTGTCTCAGCCTCCCAAATGCTGGGATTACAAGCATGCGCCACCACGCCCAGCTAATCCCTCTTTTCTATAGCTAGGACACCTCTTCACTAACTGTCTTTAAAAATTTAAGAGAAAAATGAACAATTTAGTGATATATCATGTTCTTTTTTTGTGTGTGTGGTACTGGGGATTGAACCCAGGGGCATTCTACCTCTGAGCTATACCTCCAGTCTTATTTTTTATTCTTTATTTTGAAACAGGGTCTTACTAAGTTGTGGAGAGCCTCACTAAGTAGCTGAGGCTGGTTAGGAACCTGGATCCTCCGGTCTCAGCCTCCCAAGTACTGGGATTACAAGTGTGCGCCACCACACCCGGTTATATCATGTTCTTTGTTCTATTCATGATTATAGCAATGTACCAGTCTTCATTTTAATTTTAAATGTTTTATATTTAAGTCTAAAACAATATCAAGCTGGGCATGGTGGCGCACGCTTGTAATCCCAGCATTTGGTAGGCTGAGACAGGAGGATCTGGGTTTGCGGCCAGCCTCAGTTACCTAGTGAGGCCCTCCGCAACTTAGTGAGACTCTGTTTCAAAATAAAGAATAAATGTGTTATAATTTCATTACTTATTGTGATATTAAAGTTTCCCCTAATGGACAGTGAGGGGACCTCCTTCATGCTGACTTTTATGTCCTTTGCCACATCATTTTTGAGCACTTTGCTTTCTGGCACACCAAGACATCCTAGACACATCTTGGTCTGTACTTGCTTCAAGTTCTAGAATCAGCTATTTCTCCCAGGATTGATTCCTGGTTCTTTTTAATGGAGAATGGTGTTTGGAAGTCAAGATCTGGCTGTATATGTGTTAACTGCTATTGGGTTATCTCTGATCCCAGGTCCTCTCAATGGAAGAGTTAAGAAACATATGTGTGCAATACAATACACATTTACATCTGTATTTATTGAAACCTATGAGTTCACATGGATACCTCTAATTTCAATCTAGCATTCTAGGGTTCATTTCATTCCCATGTTCATGATTCTTTCCTCTGAAAAACGTGGCATCCATTTTCTTCAATATATTTATTTGATCTATCCTATGTACGTAACCAAACTTATACTGCCACCACCCCCTACCTGCAGAGGTACCTTCCTCCCTTGAGTTCTGACATCTAGTCTTGAACTGCCCTACTGCATGAAAGCCTTCCTTACCCCACTCAATCACCAATACCCTGTGTTGGTACTAGGTTCTCTCCCATGTACAAAAGCCCTTCTCTCTCTGCTTGGACTCTGACACCCAGATCCAGCCACTCTCTACATCAATGCTCTGTTCCCCTCACTCTGAGGTACAGGGCTTGGAGTTCGCCCTCCTTTCTAGATACTCCATGCCTAGGGTTCCGAAACCCTGCTCCAGGCTCCCACCCCACACAAAAGCCCTCCTCATGTATGGGCTTTGCCTAAACTACCCTCTTGTGTGGATGTCTTCCTTGCCACTCTTGTGCCTCAGGCTACCTCTTAACCAAATATCCTCTTCACCCTTCTTGTGCTCTGATATCCTGGCCCCAGGGCTTCCTCATCCTGCACAGACTCCTACTTTACCTGGCCTTGCCTAATGGCTTCAGGACTGAATTATTCAGAAAGGGAAAAGGAAAAGCCATATACTTGTGTTTAGATTAAATCATTGTCTTCTGATCTTAAGACATTGCCTTTGGTCCTTTTATTAAATGTGATTTGACTAAATTACTTACATAAATTTTCTTTTTAATTATTTCTCAAAAATACCAAGTTTACTCAAGACAGTGTTAATTTGTCCATAATTTATAATATCTGTATCACTAATTCATTCAGCTTTCCCAACATTTGTTTCAAATCACAATCTTTATTAAAGGTGTTTTTGACCAAATCAGGATAAAAGCTGAAGTCATCACAGTAACCTGCAAACTTGCAAGGCTTTACATAATAATTTTTTTTTGCAGTACTGGGGATTGAACCCAGGGGCATTCTACCTCAGAGATATACCCCCAGCCCTATTTTTTGTTCTTTATTTTGAAGCAAGGTCTCACTATGTTGCGGAAGGCCTCAATAAGTAGCTGAGCCTGACAGTGAACTTGCGATCCTCCGGTCTCAGCCTCCTTACAAGCGTGTGCCACCACATCTGGCTCTTTCAAATTTTTGTTCAGATGTCACCTTCTCAATGGAACCTACGCTGAAAAGCCTACTTAAAATTGCAATTTGCTGGGTGCATACCTGAATTTGGGAGGCTGAGACAGGAGGACCGTAGTAGGTTCAAAGCCAGCCTCAGCAACTTAGTAAGGACCTCAGTAACTTAAGGAGACCCTGTTTCCAAATTAAAAAAAGAAAAGGACTGGGGGTGTAGCTCAGAGGTAGAATGTGCCTGGGTTCAATTGCCAGTACAAAAAAATAAATAAATAAATAAAATTGCAACTCCCCACACCCCACCCCATTTTTCTTTTCCCTCCCTCCCTTCCTTTTTTTTTGTGGTACTAGGGATCGAATCCAGGGGTGCTCCACCATTGAGCTACAGCCCAGCCCTTTTTTTATTTTGAGACAAGGATCTATGTTTTCCAGTTTGACCTTGAACTTGAGTTTCCTGCCTCAGTCTTCCAAGTCATTCGGATTATAGGCCTGTGGCATCTGGACTGGCTCATTTTCCTGCTCTATTTTCCACAGTACTCAATACTTTATAATATGTCACACTTCCTCACGAAGTTGCTGAGGCTAGCTGCGAACCCAGATGCTCCGGTCTCAGCCTCCCAAGTACTGGGATTACAAGTGTGCGCCACCATGCCCGGCTTATTTTTTTTACTGTCTTTATCCCACCATATCTATCAAATTGTAGCTCCACAAAAGCAGGGATTTTTAATGTTTTGCTCATTATTTAATAAATGTTGAATGAAATCATTCCGAAGTAGTTTGAATTCCCAAACTAAATTAACAGCGCCATCTAGTGTTCATTAAGGGATGTGCTAATTAACCCTGAGAGACTTGCTTTAGCCATGAGTTATAAATAGTACTGGTTTAATCAATTCTCACTTTGTTATTTACTGCCTTCTGTTGTTCCGTAAAAATAATTTTTTTTTCAATGACTAAACAGTCATGGGACATATTTCTCTAGTAGCAACATCTTCTTCTCTAATTTTTCTGTTCCTAGAATTCCTAAGCCTGATGGTAAGAATATCATTGAGGTCATTATCTTGTAGCACCTCCTCACCTCCTGCCAACACATACCAAAAAATAAACAAATGAAAACCCCAAACACTTTAACATGGTAAAGTCTTTGCTTTTTTGCTGTGTTCATATACTTTTTTCTAGAATATCAAAATACATATGGTATAGCTTAAATGTTCCCACCAAAACTTATGTTGAAATTTAAACCCCACTGTAAGGTATTAAGAGGATAGAAACACTTGTAATCCCAGCAAACCAGGCGATGGAGGCAGGTGGATCCCAATTTTGAGCCTAGCCTCAGCAATTTAGTGAGCCCTGTCTCAAAAAAAAAAAAAAAAAAAAAAAAAAAAAAAAAAAAAAAAAAAAAAAAAAAAAAAAAAAAAAAAAAGACTGGGGACATAGCTCAGGGGTAGACTGCCCCAGTACTGGGGGGTGGGGGGAGCTTATATAGCTATCCTAGAAATAAGGCTTTATTTATTTGTTTGTGGTACTGGGGATGGAATCCAGGGGCATTCTACTCTGAGCTACACCTCCAGGCCTATTTTATTCTTTTATTTTGAAACAGGGTCTCACTAAGTTGCAGATGGCCTCACTCAGTTGCTGAGGCTGGCCGAGAACTTGCAATCCTCCTGTCTTAGCCTCCCAAGTACTGGGATTACAAGTGCATACCACCACACCACCACACCACCACACCACCACACCACCACACCTGGATGATTTTCTTCTTTTTACAACCAAGAAAGTAGCAGCTATAGAATTTGTATTGCAGTGGCACAAGGAAGAACCAGTTGGCCCTTGCTGCCCTCTCTCTTTGTAACCCACTCCTCAAACTTTTTGTTCTGCCCTCCAAT
>PVLC010028784.1:10587-20844 GCA_004027655.1 Graphiurus murinus
TTTTTTTTGCGGTACTGGGGGTTGAACTCAGAGGCATTCTACCTTCGAGCTATACCCCCCCAGCCCCATTTTTTTATTCTTTATTTTGAAACCGAGTCTCACTAAGTTGCGGAGTGCCTCACTAGGTAGCTGAGGCTGGCCGAGAACCTGGATCCTCTGGTCTCAGCCTCCCGAATGCGAATGCTGGGATTACAAGCGTGCGCCACGCCCAGCTCCCTGTTTAAAAACAAACAAACAAACAAAAAAACACACACACACAAAAGGGAGCTTGGGGGAAGCTGGGAGTGTAGCTTGGAGGTAGAATGCCCCTGGGCTCAATCCTCACTACTATCAAAAAAATAGATGGAATGATTCAAGTTCACAACTTATCAATAAATATACCATTTCTTGCATTTGGGTCATCTTAGCTGGATGGTAAAAGAAAATAAATGAATTAGCTGTTAAAGTAAATCCCATTAAGGAGTGATCTATTAGGTTAAAATTTAGAAGTACTCATACTTTATACTCCTAAAAAGGGCATGAGTTCCTCAGAATTTTAGATTAAATGGAGTCTTTCAGAGGATATTTATGAATAGGTGGTTTCCAGGCTTTTTAGATGATTCTAGAAATGATGCCCCCCTTGGCCATCCTCACCTGGAATGTATAATTTCTTTTCTGAATGTTTACTTGGCTTTTTTTTCTTTTGGGTTTTTTTTTTTTGGTGGAAATTGGGGACTAAACCCAAGGCCTTCCCTCTGACAGAAGATTAATATCTAGACTATACAAAGAACTTAAAAGACTTTACACTAGAAAAATAAATAATCCAATCAAGAAATGGACAACTAAATTGAATAGACACTTCACAAAAGAAGAGATACAAATGGCCAACAGATACATGAAAAATGTTCAAAATCAGTAGCAATTAGGGAGATGCAAATCAAAACTACACTGAGATTCCATCTAACCCCAAACAAAATGACAATCATCAAGAAGTCAAATAACAATAAATGTTGGCGAGGATGTGGGGAAATAGGAACTCTTCTACACTGTTGATGAGATTGCAAACTAGCTCAGCTGCTATGGAGATCAGTGTGGAGACTCCTTAGAAAACTGGGAATGGGTCCACCATATGAGCTGGCTATACCACTCCTGGATATCTTTCCAAAGATGATGAAACCAGAGAACTACAGTAATATATGCATATCCATGTTCATAGCAGCACAATTCACAATAGCCAAATTATAGAACCAACCCAGGTGTCCATCAACAGATGAATGGATTACAAAACTATGGGAAATAACGCACAATGGAATTCTACTCAGCAATAAAGAAGAATAAAATAATGTCATTTGCAAGAAAATGAAAGGACCTGGAGAACATTATGTTAAGTGAGATTAGCCAGTCACAGAAGTGAAGGGACATATGTTTTCTTTAATATGTGCAAGCTAGGGAGTACCTGGGATACCAGAGGGACTCCATATAACAGACGAGAAACCTCAGTGGAGCCAGGGAGGTGGTCTAAGGGAAGACTGAGGTTCATTATTGGAAATACCAACATCGACAACATGTACATATGTGAAAATCCCAATGTCAATCTCAGTACTCTGTATGGAAAGGGGGGAGATGGGAGGTGGGGGGGCACCAAGTGCTGGGTGCATGTATGTCACTGTCAACATGATTTACATTAATATGAGACCATAATGCACCAATAAAAGCACATAAAAAACAACAATGCCTTTTCCATACCAGGCAAGTGCTCTATCACTGAGCTATACCCCCAGCTCTTTATAAATTTTCTAAATTATAAGGTTGTTTGGGAAAAAGAAATGATTATTCTCCATCTTGGATAGAATTTTTCAAAGTGTGGTTTGAGGATTATTTGCTTCAGACTCATCTGTAGAGGTTTCCAGCCCCACCTTTGATCTATTACAGCAGAATTTTCTAGCAGGGCTCAGAAATCTTTCTTCCAACTACCTCCCCAGATGATTTTTTTTTGGTATTGGGGATTGAACTCAGGGGATTCTACCTCTGAGCTACACCTCCAGCCCTATTTTTATTCTTTATTTTGAAACAGGGTCTCACTAAGTTGTGGAGGACCTCACTAGGTAGCGGAGGCTGGCCACGAACCCAGATCCTCCAGTCTCAGCCTCCCGAATGCTGGGATTACAAGCGCACGCCACCACGCCCGGCCCAGAAGATTTTTATATGTGCTTAAGTTTGGAAACTGGTGGCCTAGGGGGATAATTTTTAAAAATAAAGCACCAGTGTCATTTAGGTTGTTGGATTTTTTCTATTACAGACCACAGACTAGAACTTCAAGGAATATCATGTAAAAACCTCATTAGAAGACCAAATATAATATTAGGAGACTAATAATTAAAAAATCTATTTACAAGGTCAGATGTCCTATTGTTGTAAACTGCATGTGTGGAACGTCTCAATGAATTATATACATCTCAAAGAATTCTTTGGTGGATGTTGTTTAATCCTGACTTGCCTTCCATAAAATTAACTAGCTGCCCCAAATTTTTACTAGGCTACCCACAAAACGGTCTCCAGTCAGCCCTGAGGCATTCTCTGAACAAGTCTCATTTCCTGTATAAAAGGAAATGATCTTAAAATGAATTGATTTTGGTGAACTGTACAAAACTTAGACTGATTAAACTTAAACTGGATATCAAAGGAGACTGTGAATTTTGTGCTTTTTTGGGGGGGGGGGAGGGGCTGGGGATGGAACCCGGGGCATTCTACCTCTGAGCCACACGCCCAGCCCTATTTTATTTTGAAATAGGGTCTCACTAAGTTGCAGAGGGCCTTACTTGGTTGTTGAGGCTGCCCAAAAACCTGTGATCCTCCTGTCTCAGCTTCCCAAGTACTGGGATAACAAGCATGCACCATGACACCCAGCTGAATTTTGTGCTTTTGAAATGTCTTAAGATAGGAAATTTGATTTTATTTTTGGACAAGCAGGATGTATAATGGCCTAAAGCTAGAGGATTCAAATAAAAGGTACTTAAGGTTCTTTCTAGCTTTATAATTTGACTAAACCACCTCTCCAACCTAAATGAAAGTTAACTTGTTTTTATTTTTGGGCGTGGTGGTACATACCTGTAATCCTAGTATTTGGAGGCTGAAATAGGAGGATAGAAGGTTCGAAGACAGTCTCAGAAACTTAGTGAGGCCCTCAGCAGCTGAGCAGGCAAGAATTCCTTGCCCTCTGATAATACTTTATAGAAATTGAGGTCAGACTCACATAACAGAAAAAGAAGGAAACTAGATAATTCAGATAGAACTTTTTGTTGGAATTATGTGGTTTAGCCAAGTTTAATAAGTTAATTCCCCTTTGGTTTTACTACATAATGAATCTCCTTTCTTATTCTTTGTTTTCAATTGTCACTTCTGATTCTTATCAAATGTTACCATCTTTCTTTTCTTAAAATTTAAATCATGATTCAATCAAGGTCACTTACCTTAAAAGTATTCCTTCTTTAAAGCCAGGTTGCATGATGCTTTTGCTGTCAGAGTAGAAAAGCCTGGTGGCTTAGGGTTGTAATCCTTTGTAACTGGGGAGGCTGAGGCAGGAGTATTGCAAATTGGAGGCTAGACTAGGCAATGTAGCAAGACTTTGTCTCAAAATAAAAAACAAGAAAAGGGGCTGACGATGTGGATCAGTGGTAGACCACCTCTACGTTTGATCCCCAGTACCTGGGAAGGGAGAAAGTATGCCAAGGATAAAGAACCCATAACACAACTGGAGCCCTTAACACAATTTGAGAACTGACTCCAAAACACCTTTCTTAAAAACTAAATATTTCAAGAGAGTGACAAGTTGGTAAAGAATCTAAGGGGAGAGCTCTTACTGAAAGATAATACTACAGATAATTCTGTGAAACTATAATACAAGTCTGTCCCCCCCCCAAATTTTTAAAGGACAATCTTTCCTTCAAAAGATCATGGAAGTTGGGCGTGGTGGTACATACCTATAATCCTCGTATTTGGAGGCTGAAATAGGAGGATAGAAGGTTTGAGGACAGCCTCAGAAACTTAGTGAGGCCCTCAGCAGCTTAAGTGAGACCCTGTTTCCAAATAAAAAATAAAATTGTGCTGGGGATGCAGCTTGAATGTAGAATACACCAGGGTTAATCCCCAGCAACACACACACACCCACACCATGGATACATCTAGTATTTTAGTTTAAAATATGTAATTTCCAAGCCGGGCGTGGTGGCGCACGCTTGTAATCCTAGCATTTGGGAGGCTGAGACTGGAGGATCCGGGTTCGCAGCCAGTCTCAGCTACCTAGTGAGGCACTCCGCAACTTAGTGAGACCCTGTTTCAAAATAAAGAATAAAAAATAGGGCTGGGGGTGTAGCTTGGAGGTAGAATGCCTGAGTTCAATCCCCAGTACCGCAAAAAAAAAAAAAAAAAAAAAAAATGTAATTTCCATTCTAATATCTGGATTTGTTTCACTATATCTGTGGAACCAGGCACCTAATGATTTTCACTCAGCATTTTATACTTAGTGAAAATGGAATAGGTTAGTGGGACTAATGGTTAGATTTTTTGAAAACTCTAGTTATTTTGCCATTTTCACTGTGTACTGAAAGCTTTTTGTAACTCTACAGATAAATAAATGAAGTAGTGTAAGGTTGGGGAAGACAGACCAAAAGGCAGAAGGAAAGACTGAGTTCCAGCCCTGAGCTAGTCAAATATTCCCAAATTCTTCAAGCTTCTTTCCTGTAAAATTAGTCTTAGCCAGTCATGATGGCAGCATGCTTGTAATCCTAGTACTTGGGAGGCTGAGACTGGAGGTTACGGGTTTGTGGCCAGTCTCAGCTACTTAGTGAGGCTCTCTGCAACTTAGTGAGACCCTGTCTCAAAGTAAAGAATTAAAAAAATAGGACTAGGGGAGTAGCTTGGAGGCAAAATGTCCCTGGGTTCAATCCCCAGTACCCCCCCCCCAAAAAAAAGAAATAGAAAATTAGTTTGAAGAAGCTATTTAAATATTTAAAGCCTTTTCCAATAGTACTGTGTGTAGGACGGTGGTGGTGGTGTGGTGCTGGGGATTGAACCCAGGAGCATCCTACCTCAGAGCTACACCCCCAGTCCTATTTTTTCTTTATTTTGAAACAGGGTTTCACTAAGTTGCAGAGGGCTAAATTATTGAGGCTGGCTTCAAACCTGCAATTCTCCTGTCTCAGCCTCCCAAGTACTGGGATTACAAGTGTGCGCCACCATGCCCAATTTACATACTTTTGTGTGTGTGTGTTGGGGGGGAGGGGTGCTGAGAATTGAATCCATGGACCTTCTACCTCTGAGCTACATCCCTAGCCCTATTTTATTTTATTTTTTGTTGTGAAACAGGTTCTCACTAAATTGTGAGGGGCCTCACTAAATTGCTGAGGCGATCTTGAACCTGTGGTCCTCCAGTCTCAGCCTCCCAATACTAGGATTACAAGTGTGAGTCACCACACCAGGCTTAAATACTTTTTTTTTTTTTGCGGTACTGGGGATTGAACTCAGGGGCATTCTACCTCCGAGCTATACCCCCAGTCCTATTTTTTATTCTTTATTTTGAAACCGAGTCTCACTAAGTTGCAGAGTGCCTCACTAGGTAGGTGAGGCTGGCCTCGAACCCGGATCCTCCGGTCTCAGCCTCCCGAATGCTGGGATTACAAGCGTGCGCCACCACCCCCGGCTGACCAGGCTTAAATACTTTTTGATGGAACAGAAATGCCAATCCGTTGCTGACGTAATTAACCAGCATAACCTCATTTTTTTTTTTTTACACTTCTCAAGAATTTATTTATTTATTTTTTGGTACTGGGGGTTGAACCCAGGGGTGTTTTACCTCCAAGCTACAAACTTAGCCCTATTTTTTAAAATTTGGAAACAGGGTCTTGCTAGGTTGCTGAGGCTGGTCTTGAACCTGTGATCCTCCTGTCTCAGCCTCCCAAATACTGAGATTACAGGCATGTGCCCTGTAATCCGGCCCAAAATTTTATATTTGAAAGAACTTTTTTTTTTTTTTTTTTTTGCAGTGTAGGGGATCAAACACAGGGCCTTGCACGTGCTAAACACCCACTGCTGTACCATTGAGCTACACTCCAAGTTCCTGAAAGAACTGTTTTTAAGTAACTTGTTAAGAATTTAAAACCATTAATGTTCACATTTTCAATTCAACAAGTCCATGGGTTAGTATGTTTTTTGGTTTGTTGGCTGGTTTAAGAGTGGAGGTAGGGACTTAAATCAAAATGACATGATTTCCTAGGCAACTTCTGTATTGTATTACACAAACTGGCTTTCAAATTCCAGATTTGCATTTTTTCAGTAAAACCTTCATTTTGTTCACAAAAGCAGCCTCCTATAGCTTCTATCAAGTCCATCTGTAAGACATTCCACACAGAGCAATGATCTTTTCCCACAAGTTCAGCTGGAGTGGGGGCGGGCATTGTGTAGAGCCAATAGTAGCACAGAACCAGGATACATGATTGAAGTTTCTCATCTCACTGACACTTTCTCTTCATGCCACCTCTCCTAATACAGTAGGATTTCCAATGCTACTGTGCCTTCTATTTAATTATTTTGGTCCTTCAAGAAAAACTGCATATTGGTATAACTTTAGTAAATACTTTGGGTTATTTTTGGATTGACCATAACTTTCTGGTTTAAAAATCCAAATTATAGCTGGGTGTGGTGGCGCACACCTGTAATCCCAGCACTTGGGAGGCTGAGACAGAAGGATCTCAAATTTGAGGCCAGCCTCAGCAATTTAGTGAGGTCCTCAGCAACTTAGTGAGACCCTATTTCAAAATAAAAAATAAAATGGGGCTGGGAGAATAGTTCAGAGGTAGAATCTCCCTGGGCTCAATCTCCAGTACCACATAACCTCATTTTTAAAAGTTGTTTTCAAGCCTGGCATGGTGGGGCACGCTTGTAACCCCAGTACTTAGGAGGCTGAAACAGGAGGATCCGGGTTCGCGGCCAGCCTCACTACTTAGTGAGGCCCTCTGCAACTTAGTGAGACCCTGTTTCAAAATAAAGAATAAAAAAATAGGACTGGGGGTGTAGCTCGGAGGTGAATCCCCTGGGTTCAATTCCCAGTACCAAAAGGAAAAAAAAAAAGTAGTTTTCGTTTTTGATGTTAAAAAAAATATGGAAGTCAAAATCTCAGCTTGTTGGGCTTCATAACGATGAACTGGCAACAAAGTCACTTTTTTTTTTTTTTTTTTTTTTAATGGAGTCTACTGATACCCTTTGCTCAGAAAAATAATTTCGAGCCTACTGTCCACAAATTTACCAGAATGCCCAGATAAGGACACGACTTGGGATTCCCAGACATATGATTTGGCCAGCACCATTTTGCGGGAGAGAGTTAAGACCCAATGTTCGGGGCAGGTCTGGAAAGGTTATAATTTGAGGAAACTAGAACGCCAAGCAGTATGGGTTTTTCCAAGGTCGCTGACGAAATATGCTACAGAAGAAGAAAAAAGGCCCCAAATTCCCCCATGTGGTCCTCACTCGAGGCTCTGGTTACCCGCGCCGGGAAGCGGTCACGGAGACGTTATCCAGCGATACTCCCAAACGCGTAGGCTGGCGCGGGTCGCCCGCACACCGCGCTGCCGAGGAACCTTCCGGCCTGCCCCCAGCGCTGACGGGCGTCAGCGCCAGCCAACGGGCGTGCGGGGAGGCGGGGTCGAGCGGCCGAGGGGCGGGATTTCCCGCGGGGCCGCTGGGCTCCGGGCTAGGGCGGCGCGGGCGGCGTCCGCAGCAGTAAAGCCTGCAAGAGGGCGGGCCGGGGGCAGCTGCTGCAGGCAGACGGGATAGCGCGCCGATCTGTGGGCGGCAGCCGCGTCTCCTGCCGCCGCCCTGCCGTCGCCACGATGCCGGGGATCGACAAGCTGCCCATCGAGGAGACGCTGGAGGACAGTCCGCAGGTGAGGCGCGGGCGGCGGAGGGCGACCCTGGAGCGCCGGGCGGCCGATCGCAGGCCTGGCGCCGCCGCCGCCAGCGCCCGCCCGGGTCCAGGTGGGCGCCGCCGCCGCCCCGGTGCCCCTGCCCGCCGCGGGCCGCGCCCCGAGCCGCCAGGCCGGGGGAGCAGCCCGAGGCCCGCGTGGGCCCGTGGGGCTGGGCCGCGGGCCGCGCGCGAGCGGGGACGAGTCGTGGGGCCTGGCGGTCGCGTACGCGCCTCTCCTTTAATTTGACGGAAGGTGCCTCTTTTATCGCGATGGTGTGCAGCGATAAGCCCCGAATCTGGAATTTGGGGAGAAAACCCGCGTAGTCTCCTTTAATGATTTCCGGGGCTCCGCACGCTAGGGAAGGAAGTAGCTCATTTTTCTCCGGGAAGTGTTGAAAGGCTGCCTGTGGCGAGCCATCGACCCATCCAGTGGCCGGTGCGGAGCGGAGCCCGGGCCTGTTCGCCCCGCCGAGCGTGCGGCGTCGCGGCCGCTGTCATCGAGCAGTGCGCAGCCTGGACCTGGCCTTAATAAACATCAAAATTAAAGCCTTGTGTTCTACGTTCTTTGCGTTGGAGATGATGCTGGTGTGGTTGCTCTAGCTTAGAACGATTCTGGAAAATGTAACCATTTGATATTTTTTTCAATACTGAAGAATGAAATCGGCTGTATTAAAAAAAAAAAAAGGATGTTGGCGGGGACACTGACTTAACGTAGAGAAACTTGACTCCTATGCCTACCTCTTCCACAATAAGCGACTGCAGACGATGTTGGCCATTCACTTAGAATGAACAAAAATCTCTGAAATATTGCTTATTTAGAAATTGCAATATGTGTGTGCTACTGTTTAATATGGCTCAGAAGAAAACGAAAAGGAGGACAGAGCTAGATTCTCCTTTCCTGGATGGCACTTATGCTGTGTATTTTTGTGCCAATTTTATTTGCCAAGTTGAAATTGCGCTCTGATTGTAGAACTGATTTTTTTTTTTTCATTCTGTAAGTTATCTTCACAGGCCAGTTGCTTGTTGGTAATGTACTCTTATCACCTTATACTGACAGAGAAACCCATATTTTGGTTTATCTTGACTGCCAACATAGCCACTTCAAATTTTTCTTAATTTCCTCGGTATAAAGCCATAAGCTATATTTATTTCAGATGATTTGCAGCGATTTTGTGGGTTACATAGGTCAAGTGCACTTTGTCATTTTACTTTTTTAAAAAAATTATGTAAGACTCAACAGGTTGTCTTATCTTTCTTTTACCTGTCCTGTTTTATACAGCTCACAAAGTCTGTAAGCAGCTGAGCATGGGTCACACGGTGCCCTAGCCATGACTTCTGAGGCAGAGATCTTGAACTTTCCACACAATTAGTATACAACTTGAGATTTTTTTTTTTTACAAGCATACCTCATATTAGTATCAGTTTTGTAGTACTTTTTAATGAAATAGTCATGTTGGTATCCTTTGAGTTTCTAGAGGCAATACATTTGAACTAGCTAATATTTTCTTGGGAAATTAGTTGGGACAACTGGGAGTTAGGAAGGTAAGATGCTTGGAGGTAATTCTTAGGGAGAACATTAAGGCAAGATGGACAGCCCTGCATCTGCAACTGAGATGATTAGGGTTTAGTCTTTGCTGCTACCCTCCGTTTTATATGTTTGTTTGTTTGTAGTACTGGGGATTGAACCCAGGGGCATCCCCTAGCCCTGTTTTGTTTCTGTTTTGAAACAGTGTCTCACTAAGTTGATGAAAGTCTCACTACTTGCTGAAGCTGTCCTTGAATTTACAATCCTCTGGTCTTAGCCTCCAAGTACTGAGATTACAGGTGTGCACCACCATGCCTGGCTCATCCTCTGCTTTAAAGGCAAGTCACTCAGCTTCTCTGAACCTCTTATTGGAGATAGTGAAAGTTGTTTTTTTAAATTCTTGACCTTGATTATCAAAATAATAGTCGCTTGCTTCAGAAAAATTGGAAGGGACAGAAGAGAACACACACACACACACACACACACACACACACACACAATTACCTGTCAAGAACCCAGCATCAAGTCCTATTGTTTGTTTTTCTTTCTTCTAAATAAACTTTTCCTCCCTTCTGTATATTCTACATAGTCTTTTTTCTGTATATTTTAATGTGATTCAGATTATATTATGAATAACTTTATCCTTTTAATTTAACATAGCTTAAGTATCTTCATATATTACATTCTGAATAAAAAATTTGAACATTGCATGTTTCTTTAACTGACTTAACAGGCTTTTTAAATTTAAATTTTATTTTTAAAATTTTTTTTTTTTTTTTTTTTTTTTTTTTTTTTT